>CAUYRT010045631.1:0-26513 GCA_963574885.1 Lepilemur ruficaudatus
GTCCCAGCTACTTGGGAGGCTGAGGCAGAAGGATTGCTTGAGCCCAGGAGTTTGAGGTTGCTGTGAGGTAGGCTGACACCATGGCCCTCTAGCCTGGGTGACAGAGTGAGACTCTGTCTCAAAAAAAAGAAGAAGAAAACACTATTTTGCTACCTTATCATTTATTGGGCACTTACTGCATGCTAGTCACTTCATATATGATTGTCTTTACTTATCAGAACAATTCCATTCATTTTACATGTGAGGAAAATAACATTCAAAGGAAAGGAGTGATAGCCAAGCTTACAGAAAGTGCTAATAGTGGGAGAGAGATTTATATGAAGTCTGTCTCCCCAGCTCATGATGTTTTCATGAGTCTAGTATTTTACAAACTAAGGATTACAAACAGTATTTAAAAAGCAATGGAACAGAATAGTCCAGAAAATATCAGAGTGCATCAAATCTAGTAAACTAGGTATTGTTTTGTGAAAATTTTTAGTTATATAGATTGATAGATCAGCTGATTGATAAATCAATTATTGATAGATAGATGGAATGTATATATTGGATCATGATGTAAAATGTGTTTTTTACTTAGGGTCAAGGTCAAAAAAATTTGAAAACTACCAAAGTATACCACGTTGCCCCTCTTTCCCAATCTTAGGGAGATGCTCTTAACTTCTGAATTGTAGCAAATTTCACATTTTATGGACTATTTTCCATAGTATCTACAGCATCACTCCACCCCAAATAATTGTTTCAAAGAATTACAAAATCAGGCATGTTTGAAGTATTTAGTAGTAAGTCAAAGTGATCCTTCATTTGCTTGTTCCTAAACAGACCCAACTTTGTTTTGTTAAAATATGTATAACTAATGGCTGTAATAAAATATATCATGTTAACAATATACCAGAGTATATAACACACTATTTATAATGCAATATGTAATATACTAATAGATCATTGTACAATATATGTTTAAATAACATTTATATAATAACAACAATGACAATAACTATTTACTGAGTAGTTTGTATTGGCTGATTTGTGTCCAGGTCAGTAATAACAATTATGTTTTTTAGAAGCAGAATGAGACTTCTCATTTTGGAAACATGGGAAATGCTAGGGGAAACTGATGCAGGCATAAAAGTAGCATCTGGAGAGAAAGAAAATGGTTTCAGTCCTAATTTTATAAATAGTCAGTGCCAAGGAATCAATTAGATCAGAAGGTACATGTTTGGGGAATCCAGGCAACAGATCCTTCTATCTGACCCATCTCCCTGGAGACTGCTGGTAAGCTTACTTTATTTGCTTGGTTCTGTACTTGGTGACTTCTGAGCACATGTCACCAAAGGGTTCAACATATAGAGTGAAAACCTTTATTATCATAGGTCTCTTGTTATACAAGATATGGCTGAAAGAATGAAAGAATAACCAGAACAACATGGTAATTGTGGCCTATAGGGTAGCATTAGTCATAAAAGTGGCAAAAATATAACTAAATAAAAGGGAAAGGAAAAGATTGAATATAGTCATAAGTGACAAGAGCACATATTCTTGCTTCCTATGATTTCTTATGCTTCTTTGGCTATTTTTAGATTCATGTATTCACAGCAATAGTTACCCACTGTACACTTATCCACCATATAGTTTTGTTCCTCGGGGTTTTTCTTTCCTAGTAGATATACCTAAGAAATAATCAGATAATAACCCACAAAGGCTAGCCCTTCAGTTCTTTAGAATCTATTATCATACCTGGCATTTGGCAACCTGAATTGAACTAAATGTGTTTTATTGAATCTATGACACCATCAATTTTATGCATTAGTAAAGAAGAAAAAGAAACCCTGCCAATTAAACTGTAGCAAATCATCTATTTTAAGACTTATCCCAATTTCAGACATGGATTCCCCCCCTCTGGAAATAAATTTTATTGCAATATACATGTCTGAATGCTATGCCATCATGAGCAAGTGCAAATAAGAAACAGTGATAATGGCAACTACAACAGCCAAACAGAAACTATTGCTATTAAGCCCCCATCAGCAAAATAAAATCCTAATTTTTTCCCAAGTTATATATTATTTTTATACCTCCTTTGCATCAACCAGGGCAATCGCTACACTCTGCATCAGCTAGTGTCTTCTGAGATGCAAATGCCAAGACAGAATTGGACGGTCAAGAGATTTATTTGGGCTAGGCGCGGTGGTTCATGCCTGTAATCCTTGCACTTCAGGAGGCTGAGGTGCATGAGGAGTTTGAGACCAGCCTCGGCAATAGTGAGACCCTGTCTCTACAAAAAGAAAACTTAGCCAGGTGTGGTGGCATGCACCTGTAGTCCCAGCTGCTCAGGAGACTGAGATAGGAGGATCACTTAAGCCCAGGAGTTCAAGGTTACACTGAGCTATGATTGCACTCCAGTAGGTGACAGAGTGAGACACAGTGAGACCCTGTCTTAAAAAAAAAAAAGAAAGAAAAGATTTATTTGGAGAAAGGCCTATGAAAGATAAAGGGGAAAAAGAAGATAGCATAAGTAGGAAAAGCCTTCAGACCATAATACAGATCGGTGGCTTGTAGGAGGAGACAGAAAAAGAAAAAGGAGGCATCTCAAATTGCAGCACAACTCTGGGAAAGTCTGTCAGGCTAAAGGGAAGTTCCCAGGCAAAGACTTCCCATTAGAGAGGTCTCATGTTGGGCGGGCCAAAAGCCCTGGCATTCATACCCTGGTCACAGCCAGGCATTGGCCTAGAAAGGTCAGGGGGAGAATGGTCTCAGAAAAAGTGCAGCAGCAAAACCGAATGTGTAGCAACTAAAGTTTCTTGTACAACTACTGTCCTTGCAGCATGCTTCCTTAAGGCCAGATTTGAGTAGGGCACCTCCATGGCCGCCACATTGACACCTGGCATGCCACTGTGCTTCCCACATTTATGGTGGCTCTCATTTCCTCTGATCTTCTCAAACATCATCTTTGTTATCATTACTGCCCCACTAAGCTCTCCTCTAAAAATACTCTACACTCTAGCTTTTTCTGCTCACGTCTTGGAATCAGATACATAGAATCCTTGAGGGATTCTCGAGGATAGTGCACCCCACCACGGAAGCTGTTTTTGGTGTTATCAATGCCTTCCTTCCCTGCCTCTTCCTGGCATGGTCCGCAGAGTACCACCAGGATGAGGCATCACTCACCCTGTCAAATGGCCACCCCTGTTTCCATGTACACCTCCCTATCCCCCAGTCCCTCAGTGCTGCTCCTGTCGTCCCAGAGTTCTCCTGTTAGGTATGCCTATTAGGACACAGTCCCTCCCTACTCCCCTTTTGCAACTCTTGCTGCATAAATAGTAGGGTAAAGACTTCAAATTTTAAAAGCTGAATATCCAGATGTTTTATAAATACAAGTTGTTCTTTTATAACAAAAGAACAACCTGTATTCAAACAGTATTTCATGATCAGACACGCAGAAACTCATAAAAGCTTTTAAGGATGCAATACTGAATCAATTTATGGGGTACAGTGGCAAGGATAGACAGCATCTTTGTCCTTGAACAAGTTATTTAACCTCCCTGACGTTTGTTACTTCCTCTATAAAATGAAGAGGGTGAGCTAGATGATCCTTGAGGCCTCTTCTAGAACTAACATTCTATGAAATAAAAAGTCAACTTAGAGATTAATTGGGTTTCTGAGCCTCAAGCAATTAATTACACTGTCGCTGCCCTTTAACAGACACATCACGGAAGAAAATTAGATTTAACTGACAGATTTTAATCTTCACTAACTCATGTTGATTTTAAGTCCAACATTATTTTTTAAGATTGCAAATTAATGCTTTCACAAGAGGCTCAAAAGCTTTCAGGGCAAGGAATTTGACCTGATAGACACATTGTAATACCAAGGCCATTTTTTTTTTCCATTTCAAAAAAGTCATTGTGCTGACTTTTTCCCCCTGGTATTCAGAAGCTCAGCAGGCACTCTGCCAGAGTTTTATGAAATGATAGACAATGGTTTTGTGAAATTCTTCACCAATTTCTGAAGTGCTCAAGGATATCTGTGATCAGGGACATTAATTCTGCCCAAATCTACTTTATCTAATTCTGTTACATTTTTCTTATTCTTCTCTGGCTTTCTGCCTTTCCTTACTTTGCCTTTACCTGTACTTGGGTCTGGATCAACACTGAATTTTTAGTAGAAAAATATGTTGGTTAATTTTCTAATAAATGTTATAACAAATCAGTTTTGATTTCCAGTTAATAAGAAAGTATTTTATGTTATAATCCTTTCAGTGCCTATCTATTTAAACAGTACTGATATTTTCCTATTTTTCTCTTAAATATTATAGCTCATATCTACTTTATATTTAAAAAGTTAAATTCCACAACCTTTAGTTTGTTGAACTTTGATTGATTTCCAATATCCAATTTCTACTTGTGTCATGTCCACTTGCATTGATAATATTTCTGACATACAGAAAGGTATAGAGAATAGTATGAACACCCATGTATCCATAACTGGATATACGAAAAACCAGTGGAAGGGGTTTTTTTTTTTTAACATTTATTTTAGAGACAATCCCTCACTTTGCCAGCCTGCAGTGCAGTGGCAGGATTATAGCTCACTACAACATTCAATGCCTGGGCTCAAGTGATCCTCCTACCTCAGCCTCCCAACTAGCTAGGACTACAGGCATATGCCACTATGCCCAGCTAATTTTTAAAATTTTTTGTAGACATGGAGTCTTGCTACGTTGCCAAAGCTGGTCTCCAGCTCTCCACCATGAGCAATCTTTGATCTTCATGCCTTGACTTCTTAAAGCACTGGGATTACTGGTGTGAGCCACTGTGCCCTGCCATGGAATATGTTTTGTCTGTCAATGCACTTCTTCCTGTCTCGTTTCTTCCCACCAGAGATAACACTATTTCATATTTAATAGTATATATCGCTCCCGTGCATGTCTTTATACTTTCAATACCATGTATCAATCTCTAAAACATATTTGATACTATTTTGCATGCTTTCATATTAAGATTGAGTCCTGTTTCTGCAAATTGCTTTTATTATAATTCCACATACTATTTGTGAGATTACTCCACTGTATTACATGCACATCTACTTTGTTTTTGCCAAGCTATGGCTTATATTTTTACTTTCTCTAAAAAGCCTTTTAATGCAGAGAAATTTTAAATTTAATGTAGTCAAATATATCAATTATTTATTTGATATTTTGTGGTTTTTTACCCCATTTAAAAAATCCTATAATAATCTGATATCATAAAGCTTTTCATGATATACCTTTAATTCACCTGGGATTTTTTTTAACATATAATGTGAGGTAGGTGTCCAATTCTATTATTCTTTTGTCCATATGGATAACCAATTCTCCTAGCATCGTTATCTTTCTCTATTGATCTACAATGTACTGATTTCACACAGTTCTAATTACTGTACTTTTATAATCATACTTGCTACTTGGTGGGGCAGGCCTTAACTGATTTGCTGTTCTTCAAAATTTTTTTTGGCTATTCTTTGCCCTCTGTTCTTTGATATATATTTTGAGGTTCCTTGCCAAGTTCCTTGAAAAATCTATTGATAATTTTATTGGAATTTCATCAGATCTATGGATCAATTTGGAAAAAACCAATGCCTTTATGATAATATGCCCTCCTATCCATTCACATGGTACATCTTTATTATGTCTTTTAAAAAATGAGTGGTAATATATTTTGGGAAATCAGCTCACTACAAATTGTGACTGTAAACATTGTACTGTAAATGTTTTGTAGTTTTCCCCCAATAAAATTTTTAAAAAAAGATGGAAGTACTGATACACACTATAGCATAAATGAACATTATCCAAAGTGAAAGAAGTCAGACACACACACACACAAAATGTATTCTAAAGTCTTCTAACTTTCTCCATAAAGATCTCATGCTTCTTTTTGTTAGGTTTATTCCTAGATGTTTTAAATTCTTGTTGCTGTCATAGATATCTATATCATTTAGGGTCCAAGCAGGCAGCAGCACCCTCAAATTGGGTCATTTAAAAAGATGTACACAGGGCTTAAGGAGATCACCAGGAATTGTACAGTACCCAGGAGCCAATAACTTTGGGGAACTATCACAACTCCTAAGCCTAAGGGGAGGGGGAGGAGGCAATTTTCCAGAACTCAAAGATAGAAACAGCTATGTGAAGAGAGCCCTTTGATAGGTATGACCTTTGGTAAAGGGATGCAGCCCACCAGGAACAACCTCACAGGGAGAGAGTTGATGCAATATAAACCCAATATTTTTTTCTTCCTTCATTGGATCTCCTGATGAACCTAATGGGAAGCCAAAGAGTGAGGGAGGCTAGTATTGCAGACCAGTCTCCCCAGGCACTAGCAGTGTAGAGGAGGGTGGACAGTAAATCTGGAAGGGCAAATAGAAGATGTCCAACTCTGTATCATTTTCAAAATTAAGGTTATGTTTATTTCTGATGTTTAGGAATGCAAATCATTTCTGTATATTGACTATACCCACTAGTCTTGCTGAACTTCATTTTAAATTCTAATCATATCTGTAGATTCTCTTAAGTTTTCTATATTCATAAACATATGTCTTTCTTTTCTTTCCTCCTCTTACCCATTTAAAAATTTTCCTTCTCTTGTTTGACTGGTTAGAATCACCAAAAAAAAAAAAAAATGATAAATAGAAGAAATATTAGGGGCATTCTCAAAACTTTCATGTTTGACATCTCACTGTGAAGTATGATATTTGCTGTAGTTTTATTTTTGCTTTATTGTAAAAGCAGTATATGGGCATTCTAGAAAGTTAGAATATATAGATAACTAAATGTAAAAAAGAACACTATGTTTCTGTCACCCAGAGATTACAATGAACACCTTAGTGAATTACAGTACGTATATATATATATTTATTTTTGAACAGAAGATTAAACTGTACATGGTGTAGAATAAAGATTATATCCTGTAAAGTGCTTTTCATGATGTAGGTATTTTATTTCCCATTTTCTTTTGTTTGTGAAGCATTTTTATCCTAAATGGGAATTAAATTATTTAAAGTAGCTCAAAACAAATTTATTATCTTACAGTTCTATAGCTCAGGAGTCAATCATAGACCTTAACAGGCATAGATTAAGGTATTGGCAAGGTGCATTCCTTTCTGAAAGTTCTAGAGAAGAACCATTTTCTTGCCTTGGGAATTTGATTTTATCAATTTATTTCATTCAGATAATCATAGGTTTTACTCATTAATCAAGTAATGTCTACTAGAATAGTTCTAATAACATTCTTACTTAGTTATTTTGGGGGGTAAGTAGGGGCATACTTGTAATCTGGAGAGAAAGTTTTCTAGCTCACTTAACCTTGGGTATGCTGATTCTAAAACATAACTGTATTAAAGTAGAAATACATTTAACTTTTCTTTCTTCTGATTTTTCTTCCACATTTCCTTAATCAGTTTAAACAAAGCTTATTGCATTTGACATTTTCATTATGTAAAACTCTCAGAGGTCTAATTTTGCTGTTACATTTTTCTGCTAACTCTCATTCTTGATTATTTCCTTGAATTTTTATAATTTTGGATTGTGAGCTCATTGTTAGAGAAGATTTGTGGGAACACTGTGAAGCTATGCTGTAGATATATCCCCCAGAAGGATTTTTTGTTCTAGGATGCAGCCATGTAACTAACCCAGGAGCACTTTTTAAATGCTTATTTATAGGCTGGACCATTTTCTCCTATTTGTTTGTTTGAGATAACTGAGACAATTAGTAGATGGGGAAAAGTAGAAAAAATGTGGAAATATCATCACTGTGCATAGCAGTTATTTCACATTTTAAATAATCCCAAAATAGTAAACAGAATCTGGTTACTATATATTGATTTTGTATAAATATTTGTCTCTGTGCACAGCCCTTTTACTATTTTTTTTTTAACACATGGGTCATCTGATATCTGGGAAAGGGGTAACTGGCTGGATATCACTGGCATAACAAGTGGGTCTCAACATCAGAAGCATCTGTGGAACTTCAGGTAAAAGTGCAGATGCCACATGCGAAAGAATGAAGTTAGACCCCTATCTTACGCCATATACAAACATTAACTCAAAATGGATCAGAGACTTAAACATAGAGCTAAAACTATAAAACTCTTGAAAGCAAAAAGAGGGTAAAGGTTCATGACATAGAATTTGGCAATGATTTCTTGGATAGGACACCAAAGTTGTAGGCAACAAAAAAATAGATAAATTTTATTACATCAAAATTTAAAACTTCTGTACACTAAATGACAAAATTAACAGAGTGAAAAGGCAACCTACAGAATGGGAGAAAATATTTACAAATCATATATCCAATAAGGTGTTAATATCCAGAATATATAAAGAACTCTTGCAGCTCTGCCACAAAAAAAAGAAACAATTGATTAAAAAAAAAAAAAACTGGCAAAGGACTTGAATAGATATTTCTCCAGAGTAGATATACAAATAGTCAACAAGCACATGAAAAGATGCTCAACATCACTAATCGTTAGGGAAATACAAACCAAAACTACAGTGAGGTACCATTTCATACTGATTAGGATGACTACTATTGGGGGAAAGAACCAAAATAACAAGCATTAGTGAGGATGTGGAGAAATTGGAACACTTGTACACGGTTGGTGGGAATGTAATGTGGCACAGCCACTGTGAAAAACAGTATGGCAGTTCCTCAAAAGATTAAAAATAGAATAATCATATGATCCAGTAATTCTACTTGTAGGTATATACCCAAAAGAATTGAAAGCAGGGGTTCAAAGAGATACTTGTATACCTATGTTCATAGCAGCATTATTCATAATAGCCAAAAGGTAGAAACAATTCAACTGTCTATTGACAGTGAATGGAAAATGAAATGTGGTGTGTCTGTGTGTATATATATGTGTGTGTGTGTGTGTGTGTGTGTGTGCATATACATGCACACATATATATACACATCACAATGGAATGTTATTTGGCTTTGAAAACAAAGGAAATACTAACACATGCTACAACATGGATGAACCTTGAGGACATGATGCTAAGTAAAACAAGCCAGTCACTAGAAGACAAATACTGCATGATTCCACTTATGTGAGACACTTATAGTAGCCAAATCTATAGAGACAGAAAGTAGAATGGTGGTTGCCTGAAGCTGTGGGGAAGAGGAGAAGGGGGAATTATTGTTTACTGGGTCATGTAGTTTTAGTTTTGCAAGATGAAGAGTTCTAGAGATTGATGACGGTGACGGCTGCAAAACAATGTGAATGTACTTAGTGCCACTGACCTGTGCACTTAAAAATGGTTAAGCAGGTAAATTTTATGTAATGTTTATTTTATTATAATTTTTAAAATGTGCAGATGATTGATTGACCTCTATTCATCGACAGCCTGATTCAGGAGGTCATGGATGGAGCCCTGGAGTTTCTCTTTCACAGCAAAAAACCAAAGTCAATTATATGAGATTCATTAAGTAAAAGGAAGGAGACTGAAAGCAGCAATCGAAGAACGAAATATAAGTAAATAAAACACCTAAGTAACCTGATTATTTTTAATTTCTATTGAATGCTAAACTTTCCTGATACTTTCAGTAAAACTTTTACTTTATATTTTAGAAATTATTCCCACCTGCAGCAGACAAGCTATCAAAGCATTCACCAGCATAGTTATAATTTCAGAGAGAGGCAATAATTTTCATTTTAACTTCCCTTTTCTCTCTATTCCTTGCATCTTGCCTTTCTGTATCTCATTTTAAATAAATAAAGCTTGACTCCTCAAACTTCTTTGAAGCTTGATGGCTAAAAAAAAGACCCACAAATTATATAATTTGTTCAGGCTGAATTTATACCTATAACTTACTTTCTTCCAAAAAAAGAAAGTTTATTATTGGTAATCTCATTGTTCTTGGAGTCATTGTCTCCACTGTACTATGGCAATCTTTGAGCATCAATCAACAAATGTGTCAATAGATACATGATACCATGTCAGAGACCAAGGAAATTTAATCAAAACACCATGGCAATGTGGTCCCAATGTTAGGGTAGCATAGATTTATAAAATGAAAAAACATATTTTAAAAATATTTGCCTTAATTAGCCTTCTCTTTAAATCATCCTTCTTTTATCTCCACTTAGAACATCCATCTTCTATGTAACTAGCGCTTAGCGAGCATTCAATAAACATTTGTTGAGTACCTAAAACAGAGTACATTCAATTAGAAAAAGCAATATGATATGTAAGAAACACTTCTCTAAAACACAAAAATCAACAAGCATTTCTAACATAGAAACCTAAAATTTCCAAATAAAATACCTAGAATATGGAAGAAGAGTGCCAGAAATGTATTAAGTTTCATAGAGACCTGTTCCTCCTGCCCAGCTGATGACACCTTAGTGGAACAGGGCCTTACAAGTCGGCCAGCTGATCAAAATTTGAAATTCTGTTGTTGAACTTTTTAATGAATAAGTGAAATATTACTTGCACAATTAATAGTTTCTTAAGAGAAAAGCATGTTATTGAGTTTGGTGAGGCCCCATCTTGTTCTGTTCAGCTGAGGAAGGCTTTTTGGTATAGGAAAGTCCAATTCCTTTACTGACTTGTGTGTTCTATGATTGACAAAAATAACTATCCCTGGACTTTTACTGACATAAATAGCTATCCCTTATTTAGCATTTAATACTATGATTGCTGCCAATAAATTGTCTAATCTAGTGCCCACAGTTACATCAAACTTTAACAAGTGAATTATTTCACTGGTTTCAACTCTGCATGAAAACTATTCTTCTTTCTTGCTATTTTATTGACTTAATTGTATGCATTCAAAGTATTTTCAGCTTAACCAGGGCTGGATGCCCCACTCTTTGCCCCAGAAGTTGTCCAAATGATCTTTAACCTAATCTTATACCTGTGCACTGAATCCTAGAAAATAATAATACCTAATACTGGTTTTACTATGTGCTATTAGCACTTCACATCTATTATCTAATTTAATCCTTTTAACAACTCTAGGAGTAGGCACTATGATTGTTGCTAATTTAGAGATAAAGAATGGAAGTCCTGGAGCAGTTAATTTTGGACACCTAAGATAATTCAACCACGAAGTGATGAGGCCAGGATTTGAGAGTCCACATGCCAAACCGCTGGACCATATCACCATCCAAACAAACACTGAATGGAGCCTTCTCAGCAATAAACTGAAGCTGTAAGGAAACAGATAAACTTCTTTCCTCATTGCCAGATGCTGGGAGCAGCACAGTGAGAGGGAGTCAGGCCTAAGAAGTACCTGGTACCAACTCCTAGCCCCAACCCCAATATTATAGAACATATCTAGTAAAAACTTATGATTTGCCAAATTCTTGCTCAGACATGCAGAGAATTTACTAAGTATAACTTCCTTGCTCTTTCATGGCCATGTTTTGCAGAGAGATGAACAAGCTAAGATGTAATTTAGTGTTATTTCGAAGACTAAAAATGTCAGGGTGAAAACCATAGCGGAAAGTGGGTGCTTTTGTTTGTATCCACTGGGCAAGCCTGAGCATTCAAGCCCACAGTCACGTGTCCTTATTGCCTCACTTATAGGACAAGAATCCGTTTTTTCCTCATGTGCACTGCCTCAGTTTTACTTCCCATCTCTGAGCCACAAAACACATTAATTCTCAATTATGCTTACTCAGGACCCCAATCTGTAATCTTCACGTGGGCAAAACTATAATGGGAAGCGTGAACAATTAGTTCTTCCAGCATCATCCAGGCTAAAGGGTTTGTTTGTTTATTTATTTTAAAGAAAACTCCCAGGAATTGGATTCAAATGAATCTGCAGGATTAATGAGAGTCGAATCCTTCTAATCAGCCAGACTGGCCACCACAGGTGGCTGAGAAACACCCCCAGGACCTGGTGCCTCCCATGAACTTCTCACAAAATGTTAAATAAGAACAATAATGACAATAACATCAAAAAACAACCTCTTATCTGCATATGATTACAGCACATATTAGAGATAGAAAAGTGAAAGTATTTTAGAAGCATAGCATTAAAAAGATTCTCAAGCCAACTCAATAGAGACTCTCAGTACACCATTTATGCAGCTGCCTTGCAGGATATCCAGAATAATGTTAGCAACTGAAAAAATGACTCAATATGAAAATACCGGGTGTAATAGATGCTGTCTTCAGGTCTGAGAACCTATTTTCCTAGATGCTGGGAGTGCTGTCAGCAGACAGCCCTGAGCTGCCAGCCCTCTACAGAAATGATCCCTGGTCACAGGGAACTCTCTCACCCAGGATCCGCTTGCATCCCATGACTGTCTGATGTGGGGATGTGAACACCTACCCTTCTCACTGTGAGCGGAGTCAACTCTGAAGGGCTATCCAACTTGAGAGCTCCCAAGGGGGTCAGCTGAGGCCTCCAATGAGACTGCACCGAGCTTAGCTTTTCCTTCCGTCCAGCCTTGCCTTCTTGCCTTCCACCAATGTGGATCCTAAGAGCACTCCCTAATACATATTCTGCATGCTAATCTCTGTCTCTGAGTCTGCTTCTTAGGGAACCCAAACTGTAATACCAAGGCAATCAAATTCTTTGTTTCTAACATGTTATTAAGATGTATTACCTTACCCTAAGGACATAAATGTTTTTAATAATCATTTAATAATATGACATGATATTGTTTGGATATTTTTAAATTACCTGCTACGGAACTACTTTCCTCTGGAAACAGGTAGGGTTGGTTGATTTGCTGTGATGGAAAAACAATCAGGAGGGAGAAGAGCATTTGAAGTAAACTACCAAATTGTTAAATCCCCATACTCAGGAAATTATACTGGGGATTGGGAAATGAAATTGGAGTTACATAGGGGAGAGAGAAATTAAGAGGTTGCTAGTCCCAGTGGGATGCACAGAAATGTTTTGTTAAGGCCCGTGGCTATACAGCTTCCTGGTGGTTAGCACTGATTCCCCCAAAAGGTTCTGTCAAAAGCACAGTGAAGAAAATTTAGCATGTCATCATCTGCCTTCCCTCTTTTCTTAGTGCCCTCTCTTCTTGGTCTGGTTTCTCAGAACATCCTTTCCCCCTAATCTTTTATTAGCCAATGGGAGCATGCTGACAATATTTTAATTTCAGTACAGAATTCAAAAGAAGGTGAAATCTTTCAACATAGAAACACGACCCTAAATTGCCAACGGAAGTTTCAGGTACCATGACTGGAGCAAGAAAGGTAGTTTAGAACACAAAGTCTGCCCAGTGTCTGAGCCAGAGACTCTCCTAAAACACCTTTAATAGAGTTTTTGATTGTGCCTTGTGCTGAGATTATCCATCCACCTTATTGTACCTTGGTAGTACGGTCTGCTTTGCCATCAGTTTGAATTTCAGCTCTAGATTTAACAATTTACTTAACTGGTAAATTACTGTGGTAGACAAACCAGACAAGGTCCCTGCCTTCTTCTGGGGGGAGACAAAGAAATGAAAACATAAGCAAATATCATCACTTCAGATAATAAGAGTTGCTAAGAAGAGAATAAGGCAAGACTAAGACAGAAGACAACTGATGGGCGGGGAAGCCATTTTAGCTGTGAGGGGCAAGGTAAATGAAGATCTTCTGAAGAGGTGACAGGTGCGCAGACACCTGAATGGTGACCATCAAGCCATGTGAAGGTTTAGGCAGAAGAGCACGCCAGGCAAAGGCTGTACTCCACAAACAGCAAACAGGGGGGAGGAGGAGAGGCAGGGCGGTGCGGTAGGCAGGGACCAGATCGTGAAGAACCTTGCAGGCTGGAGCAACGAGTTGGGATTTTGTTCTAGTAATAATAGGCAGCCACTGGAGGGCTTTTTAAAGAGGGAGAAACATGATTTGACGTGAGTTTGTAGAGATCCCTCTAACTGCCGCGTGAAGACAGGACCGCAAGGGGGGCGAGAGTGGAGGTGGGAGGCGGGCAGTCGGGCAGCTGAGGCTGTCGAGCAGGTGAAGGTCGAGCACAGGGTGGTCGGGGGCGGGGGCCATGATTGGGTCGAGAATGTATTTTGGAAATAAAACCAACAGGACTTGACGATGGATGAGATGTGAGGAATGACAAAGAGATGACTCAAAGATAATTCTCAACTGTCTTCGCTGGCACAACTGGACGAACGATGATGCCATCAGCTGGGGTGGGGACACTGGGAGGAGCAGACTCAGAGCCCAGGACAAACCAAGAGTTGTGTTTGGATGTGTTAAACTTGAGATGTCTATATCCTACTGCAGCTCTCAGCTGGGCCCTGAATGCATACAAGTCTATAATTCGGAGGGGAGCTGGGGCTAGAAGTGCAAAGCCACACGAGAACTGAAAAGGATGCTCTTGAAATCCCTGGGACCAGGGATATAGCCAGAGAAGGAAAGAGATCAAAAACTGAACTTCAATATTTAGGGAAGTGGTTTATGACCTTGGATGCACATTGGAATCAGCAGGAGAGCTTTTAAAAAGAAATTGAACCTGCACGCATCCTTCAGAGGCCTGATTTAATTGGTCTGGGATTCAGTTTTTAGTGTCAGGAGATTTTAAAAACTCCTCAGTGATTCAGATGTGCAGATAAGGCTGAGAACCACTGATTAAAAAATTGGGATTAGGACATCACGCCTGAATGACTAGAGTAAAAGGGGCTGTCTGTGAGGTAGGAAGAAAACCGGAATAGTAGTGTCCTGGAAGTTAAGTGGAGGGAGTATTCCAAGGATGGAATGGTCAATGGTGTCAAATGCTTGACGAGAAGTAAAATGAGAGAGAGAAGAAAGAAGGGCATGCAGGATGTGGATGACCTAAACATGAACAATTTTGATAGGCCGCAGGGGTGAGGGCCTACCTGGCATGGGTTAAAGAGAGTGGATAGTGAGAAAGCAGAGACACCTGTTGTCTCCTGTGTCCCCTGTGCCCCAGGCCAGGACCACCCAACTCCTGGGCTTAGATCCAGCATCTCTGGCTGCCCCTTGTCCAGGGGCTTGGATAGCCAGTGCCCTCAAGTATCTATCTCAACTATCTCAGCTACTTACTCATAAAGCTAGTCAACATTTATTCCACAAACTCATTTGTTAGGCAGTGGGGATACAAAGCCTAATAAGATATACTTCTTGCCCTCATAGAATTTTCAATTCATTGAGAAAGAGGGTCCCAAATAATTATAAAATAGTAATCTTGATCCCACATCCACAATGTCACTCTACTTTCCATTCTCATTTACACTAACCTAGTTTAGGCCTTAAAAATGAATAAGAAGCAGCCTCCTTGTATCCTGTCTCTCCCATTCTTGCTAATCTAGTTTAAACCTTGCAGCCAAGTTCCTCTTTCTAAAACACAACTCGGTTCATGTCATTTGTCAATTGAGGAAGCATTAATTGAGCACCTACTAAGTGCAAAAAGAAATCAAGGTCTTCCCTTCTATAATGTAGGGTCAGTTCCTGATTCAAACATCTCAATTGTACAATCTTGATTAGAAGTAGCCTTAGCAGTTAGCTAGTCTGTGTATGAACCCCCTTTAGGAATCTCTCTATGAATGACAAATGGATAGCTGGATAAAAGCACATCCAGTCTGTACTTAAACACTTCCAAGGATAGGAAATTTACTTTTTTAATAGGAGACCAATACATATTCAAGAAGCTGGAAATTTTTTACAAGTTCTCCCTTCAGCAGTGCTCCCTGCTCAACAGAGTGCAAGCCTCTTGACTGGCATTCAACACCTTCCATAGTTTGACCCTAAGGGGTTCCAGTCGTAGTTTCTGATATTCTCCCTTCACAGTCCCTCCTCTGAATGTGCTTCCACACCACCACACCTTCCCCCATTGCCACATAAATCCTACACGTCCTTCAGGTCAAGTTCAAGTCCTCCTATAAAACCTCCCTCAATCCTTCAGCTGACCCCTTCCCTCCCTCACCTGAGATCCCTCAGGCTTTATTGTCACTTTCCTTACCGGGTTTCCACCTTGGATGGTTAGTGCTCACGTCCTCTTTTTCATGTGGACCTGGGCCCGTCTCCTGGATGTCCCTGTCTCCTCCACAGTGCCCAGCACAGTGACTTGAAAGTTTCACAAGATACTTGCGGAGTGAATACTGCAGCAATTCTCTAGATCTGCTTCATATTTTGCGAAAGGAGGACGCTATACGAATGTTCCTACTCTTGATATTGTGATTCCTAAATTTCAAGTATTAGATAGTATTGCATGCCTGATATTGTGTGTTTACCATTTCAAAGACACAATTGTGATTTTTGTAGGGGGAGACAATACACAAGAAACAATACGCTTATAAACCAAACAAAATATTGGTTTTAAGTAACAGAAGATAACAAAATTGCTCGCAGGGAGAGGAGATGTATGCAGTCAGGACTGGCCGTGGCGCACTAAAAGGAAGAGCAGTTAGCTGAACCAGGCTTTGAATCTCCCAGAAAGAATTCTTAAATTCGGAGCATTTTAAGCCTGGAACAAAGGCTGAGCCGAGGACACTAGAGGGCGCTCGGGCTCGCACTCCTCAGAAAGCGCGGTCTGGCCCAATTAGCCCGGGTTCCCGGATTGGGACACATGTGCTAGGTAGATTGAAATTCAAATGCTTCTAGAGGACAATTTCTAAAACGCAAGCTATTTTGAGTTTATTTTCAGTTTTTACTGATCTTAAACTTGTTTTGAAGACATAAATATTAAGTAATTAATGTCTGTGCATTTCATGTCATTTTCCCCAGTATCTCCTGAATCTTAAGACATTTAACAACCTCTAATAGGGTTGGGAGCGTAGGGGGATGGAAATAGAGGAGGATCACGTAGGACCCAGTTCCATTCGCTTCCTGCCCACTCAGAGTGGCCCGGAGCCAGGCTCCCTGGGTCCCCCAGTTCCCAGAGCTCTGGACTCTCCTGTCAGTCCAGGAGTCTAGAGGTGGCTACCTACACTTTCAGATACCAAGCCTCTGGGACCAGTTACGACACAGCGGTCAGCCCTCTTGCCTTTCCACTCCGTCCAAACCCACAGAAAGCCCTAAGAAAGTAGTGCTTAAAAGTACCTGGCTATTCGTAGGCAGCAGTGTGAGCTGGGTCTGGCCAACATCACCAGACCTGCCCCTGGTTCTGGGTCTTGACAGACAGCTCAGGGCGAAGGCCAAGGCTGAGGCTGGGGCTGGGTTTGGGGCTGAGCCGCCCATCTGCCGGTGATGAGAATGAGGCGTGGTTGGCGGGTGAAAGTAAATTGGGTAAAGCCCTGATTGATTGCCCTTCCTCAAATACAATTAAACAATGTGGAATTACACATCTACTAAGGGATTATAACCAGATCATGTTTTTTTGCCATGTGTAAATATTTGCTTGTACTAAAATTTGGGACACGGAATCTTAAGAAATCAAAGAGAAAAGGAAGGCACAGCTCTAAAGCAATAGTGAATTAGAGCTTGCCCAGGCCTAAGGGAGTACCCTCAGGGCTAAGAGGAGGACAACCCAGGGGACCCTGGCATGGAGGGTCTCCCCACCCTACCTACTCCTGGTGCCACCAGAGAGAAGACAAAGGAACCAGCAGGCACGAGGGCCTCAGCAGCTGCAGAGCCCACAGAGGGAGAGTGCCGGAGAGGCTCCCTTTTCATCCAGATGCCACTTCCCCAGTACCTTTTAATGTGGCTGTCACCTTTCCAGCTGAGTTAAGGGCAGGAGACTGAATACCCAGGTTTTGAAGGAAGAATGGAGGGGAAATTTTGGGATCAGGCTTCTAAGATGGGAAAAAAAAAAGAAGTGCAATATCCAGTATCCCTCTGTGCCCTCTAAGCTGCTGTCTGGCACCCTGATGCCTTTCCTCTCCCCCTAAGTCTAAAGGGAGCAAGGAAGGGGAGAGAGAAGCAGGTATAGGCAGAAGACGCAGACTTGCTTCGGCCACTCGAGATGTCTGGTGAGGGCGAGCTGGGTGAGCAGACTGAGAGCAAGGTTGGAGCTGCTACTCCTTGCGGGTGGGGAGGACAGAACTCAAAGTTCCAGGCAGGGTCAGGAAGAGCAACCAAGAGCGTCCTAGCTTGGGCAAAGGCACCCTCTGTGCAGGCAGGCGGGCTGTGCAAGGCCATGCCGAGGGAAGAGTGAGGGGCAGGGGCTGAGGGGAGAGGCCTGAGCAGCAGAGTGGGCTCCGTAGCCCTTTGCCTGCACTCTCTGAGCTGCTCAGCCACTCCGGCTTTTCTCAGAAACAGGCCCAGCCTGGCTTCCCTCCACGGGAAGTGCAAACCCTAGAGGCAGAGCGTGGGCTGAGCTGAGAAAGAAATGGGCAGCACTCCCGCTCTGTCTCCAGGAGCACAGTTTGAACCCTGCATAAACCAGGACCAGGGCCCTGCCAGGGAGCATAAGCACACACCATGTGTGAACAGGGAGGAGCTGGCCCACAGCTGTGCCGAGGTCTAGCATGCTGGGGCTGGGGCCGGGACCAGGTGGGGTCAGTGCCCCATCACCTCCTGCCTCTGCCAAAGGCAGGTTGGACTGGAAGCTCCCTGCACTTGTGGGGTTGGGGTAAGAGGAGATGAGCGAAACAGAGATCAAGGGGAGAGAGACAGATTTCTTTCTGTGGGGAGCTGGGGACGGCCACGTCAAGAGGAGTTTCAATTCTGGCAGATGGAAGTGCTCCACTTCAGCAAACCCAAGAGAAGCTCAGTATCTTGGCCCGTTTTGTGCTTCTCTAATAGAATAGCTGAGACTGCATAAAGAATAGAAATTTATTTCTCACAGTTCTTGAGACTGGCAAGTCCAACATCACAGTGTTGGCATCTGGCCAGGGTCTTCTTGCCGCATAGTAACATGGTGGAAGGGCAAGAGAGAGCGCGGGAGGGCCGAAGTCATCTTGTTATAAGGAGCCCACTCCTGCGATAAAGGCACTAATCCATTCACGAGGGCAGAGACAGCTCCTGTTAGGCTTTACCTCCCAACACTGCTGCACTGGGGATCAAGTGTTTGACACATGAACTTTTCAGGACACTTTCAAACCGTAGCACTCAGGATGGGTGATAGCCACAGTCACAGTTGTCACGTATGGCTCTGTGGACTGGTTTTGACTTGGGCTTAAAGCTTAATTAAGGCCAAAATGCATTCACACTTACATATTCCTCCCACATCCCCACATATCAAATCCTTCAAGATTGGGTTCCGGTGCCACCAATAAAACCACCCTGAGTCTCCCAGGTGACCTGTTACCTCCCTCACCTGAGATCGCTCAGGCTTTATTTTTCACCTTCCTTATGGGTTTCCACCTTCAATGATTGGTGAACATGTCCCCTTTTCCATGCCTCACTGAAAGGCCTGCAAGGCCTGGACCCATCTCTTGGCCGTCTCTGTCTCCCCCACAGCACCCAGCACGGTGACTTGAAAGTTTCACTAGACGCCTATGGAATGAACAGAGCCGCAATTCTCTGGATCTGGTTCTTATTCTGTTACAGGAGAAAGCTGTGCTAATGCTTCTACAAACTCTTTTTTCTGATTCCCTAATTTAGATTAAGTATTGGACACCTGCCACGTATCTGATCCTTAGTGTTTCTGATTTCAAAGACATGAAAAACATGATTGTGATCTTGTGGTTACACAACATGCAAAGGACGATTAGATTATGATACTAACGTAATAAAATGCTAAATTGCACATTGTAAGAACGATGCATGCAGTCCAGGGAGGGAAAGGAAAGCTAAAAGGAAGAGTGAAGTGAGCTCGGAGGCTGGGGAGGATTTGCACAGGACGGCAGCCCTGCAGCTGTTGTGGCCTTGCTCGTGATGCCCTGCCAGTGGAGCTCTTCACTGATGCTCTTGTCACTGACAGAACTGAAGACAAGGCAGGGGCCTGGGGCTGTCCTGTCTTGTTGATGGTTAAGCCTCCCAGGCAGAAGTTGCAGTAGTTATTCAGAAAGGCCAACCATCAGGACCTTCTTGGATTTCTGCTACCTAGACCCTGAGAAAATTGGGCTGGGGTGGCTGGGAATCTTCCATGACCTCATCCTCCTTCTCAGCTAAGTAGGAATGAGCTTCACTGTAACAATTTCCACTTGCCAACTGTACATAGGCCTTGCCCTAATCATCCAGGATGAAGCTTCCAACGTCTTACGGGGCTGCCCATGCTTTTACCCTGCGATGTACCCTTGTCATGAGACTTGGGGTATCTTTTTCATAGTTGCCATCATCTAGCTATTGGGAAAGTGATCCCAATACTCAGCTGGTTGTCATAGGAACTTAATTGTTCCCAGCTCAGAGATCCAAGATGCCTCTAAACGTCTCTAGCTGAAAGATCAGACTTTCATTCTCCAGAGTCTGGCCCATGTCTGGTTTAATGGGAAGGAAGGAAAGTCATGGCCCCTCAGGGGGTAAGTTTGCTGCTTTATCTGTCAACATGAGACACGGTAGGAACAGCGCTGCCTAGAAACCAGTCTTGGGCCCCAGAGTTGCCTTTTCATCCAGATAAAACAGTAGCTCTGGGATAACATGGTCTGCGAGCCCAACGAACAGGCACATGCTAAACTCAGCACACAGGCTGGCGCTATAGTTGCGGCGTGCTTTATGGCTTCCCAAAGAGCAGCACTACGCTTCCCACCACGGCCACCATTCTCCTTCCCCACATCTATGTTTATGTCTCCAGTGCCAAGCACAGGACTGGGTATGCAGAAAACGTCCTATAAATGATGCTGAATCCCCAGGGAGACACTCGGCAGATGAATGACACTAGCTAATACAGCCTGAGAGGTACAGTGTGACACAATTATAAAAATAAATATCCTCTATCTCATTTCACAACAGTGCATTTGAAACCCCGTCTTTTGGAAAAGCATTGTCTCCACTGTGATGCCCACGTCAATGATCCTGCTTATCAAATTCTGTTGAGCCCGCATGGAAGGAGCAACTCTCTGTAATCTATTTACCTTAAGGAGCTCAGTCACGTGCTCAGCTCACAGCCCGTTTATCAGGATGAAGGATGCTCTCTGGAGAGAGCAGACAGCAGGACAGGCCTGGCTCGGATGACAGTCTGCCCTGTGGAGATTGACTTTAATGAAGCACAGAATAAACAGGAAGATTAAGAGGGTGCAAAAATCAGTGACAAGTTCTGAGTTCACCTCTCTGTTGGAAATGAAAGGTTCTCTGTACAGCTGAGAGCTGTCTCTGGGCTATAGACAGGGGCATCTGTTTGGTTGCTAATGATTCCGTGCTATCCAGATCAGCCTCTGCGTGAGGAAAGAAAAGTTTTCTCTTAATTTACAGACCTACTTCTGTGCATTTTATTTAAACATACCCACAAGGCAATTTTCTTTAGAGTGAATAGAATGATTGGATTTATTAAAGGGTTTGAGAAAATATTTAATAGGCTAAAATGTTACCCTGACAAGCAGGGATAGATATGTTTGATATTGCTCTTTTATGCAGTCCTGTATGCTGAGGAGTTACACTTACTTAGTTACTGAGTTACACTTACTCAGCCACTCATGACATAAAGGTGTAGTTGGTCCCATAGGGACAGCTCACCTTAAAGAGGGACTGAGTTCTTGGAATAAAACAAAGCAAAACTAGTCTTCTTCACAAAACAATGTCAGTTGTATAGGGACTTAGTGGCATTCAGACATTCCATTATATATTGTTTTAGTTCCTCACTTCATATAAGATTTTTTTTTCAATAAATACAAACAAACCTAGGTTACAAAACAGCCAAAGAGCATAGTGCACAATTGACAGGCATCTTTTGGAGATGACAGTTTCATTTAGAGGATCCAAATGGAGATATTTTCTTATTTCACTGTTGTGTCTTTTTTGAAAACATAGATCTTACTCAAAGTGGTAGCAAAGTATTGGTTTGATACAGCATGTTCCTTATTCTTCAGTCAAACTGTGAGAACTAAAGTGTCTGTGTAAATGTATTGAATATGTTTATCGAACAGAATGTAACCTTGTTGACAGCATTGTAGCATTTACACCAGTAGATGGCACTCTGATTCAAACTGATGTTCCAAGCTCCGTGTTGTCCAGCAGTAAGGTTTATTCTATGGTAACTGTAAGCAGGACACTGTACCAATCAGCCAGCATGTGCCCAAGTGAAAATGTGTGGTTACACAAAAGTAACTTGAAGCCATACTTGCAAATTGTTTTAGGAAAATTGACATGTACACGGATAAAGTACACAGTCAGAGTAATCAGAATGCCTGGATCCAGATGGGATTAGTTGAGACCTCCTTTAAGGAAGGAATTCATGAAGTAGACTTCTTGGAATGGAATGGAAGGGACATGAGGCAGCAAGAAGCAGACATTCCAGATAGAAGAAGTGGCCTTTAGAAAGGTTTCTTGGGAACCAGAGAAGTAGGTGTGAGGAATATGAAATCGTTTGTGTCTGCTTTGAGAAAGTCATCTGAGACAGGCTTAAAATCAATAATTAAGCTTCATATAATGAGAAGAAAGTGAGGAGGGAACAAGAGAAACACTAGCTTTGCAAAAATAAGCAAACAAAATACAGCCAAAGATATTCCTTGAATCCAGTTTTCGCTTTTGGTTGTTTATCCCAGTAAATAAAATTCAAATCAGCCAACTGGGCCAACATCTTTTAATTTTAGGTTTTATATAAGTGTAAGGACTTACATTTATATTTTACATTATGTAATTCTGGAGATGGCTGAACTTGTATTAGTCAAATGTAAATGCTATGTTTTTTCTATCTAAATGTAGAACTCTGGCCCATGTGTCTCCAGCACTTCCAAGAAGCCATCCATTAGACTTTAAGTTTTTGTTACCTTAATAAATAAATTCCTTAATTTCTGACTCCCTCTGCAAATTTTGTTTATTTATTTATTTTGCTTAAGCTTAGAATAACAGAAAGCTCATAGGGAAAGAAATGTGTTTGCGATTGGGATTTAGCTTATATTTATTTTTAGAGCATTTGAGGCAATGCAGGAGTCTTAATTGGCATTGTACTTTCTAATGCAAATTCAAAGTGAAAGCAGGAAAGAGGTGCTTTAAATAATTCAGCAGAAACTGCACCAAATGAACAGTTAGTTAAATCTCTTTAAGGTCTCAAATATAGTAAACCATTAATGAAAACTATGTTGCTTAATCTACAGAAAGTGCTTTCCATTTGCCATATGCTACCAAGACTATCATTAAAATAGTAATTTATTATGAGGATGAGTCTTTTAAACGCTGTGCTGAGGCCCTAGCTTCTGGAAGCACTGGCTGGGTCAGCACTTTGTGGCTTTAAGCAGTGATGTGCCCCGGGTAGGAAAAAGAGAATGAGGTTCATTAATTCTTGAAGTGTCTTAAACACAGAAATTCTGTGCTTTTTGTTCCTAGAAGGGGGAAAAACATCCTTAAACAAATAGGTTAAATACTGTGATTGGATAGATCTCCTGAAGAATAATAACATTTCCCTTTGAAATTTCAATAGCTATTTCAAACTAGCTGTCATTGGGACAGGGCTTTGAAGTCTGCTGTCCCCCCACCAGGGACATGTGGTCCCTGTTCTGAGCAACAGAACCAGTCTCTAGATGAGTAGGTGAAGTTAAGCATGGAGTCTAATAGAAAAGAGTAGTACAAACGTAGCTGCCACGCCGGGGATAAAACCTATGACCTAAGCTTTGCAGGCCCACTGCTCTCTTTAGCTCAGCCAGCCATTCTGAGTTTGTCAGTGCTGCTGCCATTGTACTGTAGGTTTGCTGGCGTTGGTATTTGAAGACAGTCAGTAGGTCACATTCTTTGAATATAAAAATGCATGGTCCTGCACTAGTAAGTTTGTGTAACTGGAGGGAGGTGTAAGGCTGAATTAAGTGGGCTGAGTGGTAAAAGATTGATCTAGAAGGATAGGAGGAAAGAGGGTCACATTATGCAAGACGTTGGACACTCAGGACTTGAGTCTTTCAGAAGCCCGTCTGAGATTGAAGCCACACATGCACATTCTTACTTAATCCCAGTAGTTTATTACATCTTTGCCAAAGGAGTTGCAGCTTAAAATTTTTATTTCCAACCATAACCCATGAAAAGAATTGTATAGCCCCTAAAATATTCATGTTATTGCTGTTGCATGTTTGTGCTAGAATTTGAGGTTTGCCTTTAGCTATACCTTAGCATAAAAGAAATCGTACTAAAAATAATTGGCATAAAGCCATCAACTTGCTCATTTGCTCTCTTTCACTGTAAGACAATAAAGGAATTAAATGATGTCTCACTTGGCTTTGTACATTTGCATACTTAAATGTTTGGATACTTCCCTGCTAAGTAAATTGGACCTTATCAGACAGACTAGTAGTGGATGAATACCTAAAATTTTCAAATGTATTAATTCCTTATGACTGTTATGAGTAATTTTTAGTGACTATTATACTATATCAATGATATATTGTTGAATGTATAAAAGCAGGTTAACACAGCTGTATGCTCTTTTGAAAAAATGTTATATACATATATATATTTAAATATCTATGGCAATATGCATACATGTAAAAACCAGTTTGTCACCATCGCATGAGTACAAATTAAGTCATATTAACACTTAATAGCCAAAATATAATGGTCCTGAACTGCTTAGTTGTTTGATTATCAAGTTTTTTCATAAAATATTTCTGACAGCCCCAGGAGCACTCACATACATAAAACAATATTAGTCTCAGCCCTAACCACCCCATTAATGTGTAACCCTCATAGACCTTTCTGGTAAATTTGAAATTAGTTCACACAAAGCAAGAACTAAGAAAAAACTGATTCCAATTTAAATACAGACTTCTGCCAACCACAGCATAGAGCATTCTTGTTTTGTCCAGCTAGCAGCAGCTCAGAGGTGATAGAAAAGTATTCCCTCTCTCTGTGTTTCTCTAATGTCCAAGATGTCCCAAGGCAAAGCAGTTTGCTGCCCAAGTGTTCCACACACAAACACACACATACACACTCACACACACATACACAGATTACTTCCAGCTATACACCATCCATACGGCCTAAATTGAACAACTTTCTTTAATTCCTCATCTACCGTGAAGAGGTATTCAGCTAAGCTTCATTAAAAAATGTAGCAAAAACCTATAATAGAGTCACTAAAAATAAAAAGCAACAAATTAAAACATACTATCATAGAAAATTACTTAACTGCAGAAGAAGACAGTAAGAAAGGAAGAGAGAAGTTAGAAAAGACCCAGAAAACATGCAACAAAATGACAGTAATAAATCTTTACTTATCAATAATAACATTAAATGTAAATGGACTCAATTCTCTAATTAAAAGGCATAAAGTGGCTGAATGGATAAAGAAATAAGACTCGTGTATATGCAGCCTATAAGAAACCCACTTCACATATTAAGACACACATACTGAAAATGAAAGAGTAGAAAAAGATATCCCATACAACTAGAAACCAAAAAACAGCAGGAGAAGGCTATACTTATATCAGATAAAATAAACTACAAATCAAAGACTGTAAAAAGAGACAAAGAAGGTCACTATATAATTACAAATGGGTCAATTTAGCAAGAGCATATAAAAATTTTAAGTGTCTATGCATCCAACACCGGAAGTCCCCAAAATATAAAGCAAACATTAATAGCTCTAAAGGGAGAGACAGACTGCAATACAACAATAGTAAGGGACTACAACACCCCATTTTCAGTAATAAATAGATAATCCTATTTCTATTACTGAAATAGGATTATTTCAGTAACAGAAATACTATTTCTATTAGAAATCAACAAAGAAACATCAGAGTTAAACTACACAGTAGACCTAATAGGCCTAATGGACATTTACAGAACATTTCACCCAACTGTTGTAGAACAAACATTCTTTTCATCAGCACACAGAACATTCTCCAAAATAGACCATATCTTAGGCCACAAAACAAGTCTCAACAAATTTTAAAAAGTAGAAATCATATCAATGATCTTTTCTGACCACAAAGGAATAAAACTAGAAATCAATAACAAGAGGACCTCAGAAAATACAAAAACACAAGAAGTTATGGATCTCAGGAAATACACAAACACAACGCTCCTGACTGACAATTGAATCAGTGAGGAAATTAAAAAGGAAATAAAAAATTTTCTTGAAACAAATTAAAATGGATATACAACATACCAAAAATCTATGGGATACAGCAAAAGCAATATGAAAAAGAAAGTTTATAGCAATAAATACCTATATCAAAAAAGTACAAAGACCTTAAATTAACTATTTAATGACACACCTTAAGGAACAGGAAAAGCAAGAACTAACAAAACTCAAAATTAGTAGAAGGAAGGAAATAATAAAGATAAGATCAAAAATAAATGAAATTGAGATAAAAAATATAGAACATCAGAGAGACAAAACGCTGTTTTTTTTGAGAAGATAAATAAAATTGACAAACCTTTAGCTAAACTAAGAAAAAAAGAGATAAGATAAATAAATAAAATCAAACCTTTAGCTAAACTAAGAAAAAAAGAGATAAGATAAATAAATAAAATCAGAGACAAAAAAGGAGGCATAACAACTGAGACCACCATAGAAATACAAAGAATCATTAGAGATTATGAAGAACAACTATACAGCAACAAATTAGAAAACATAAAAGAAATAGATAAATTCCTG
>CAUYRT010045635.1:0-10305 GCA_963574885.1 Lepilemur ruficaudatus
GGGGGTGGTGGCGCATGCCTGTAGTCCCAGCTACTTGGGAGGCTGAGGCAGAAGGATCACTTGAGCCCAGGAGTCTGAGGTTGCTGTGAGCTAGGCTGACGCCAGGGCACTCTAGCCCAGGTAACAGAGTGACACTGTGTATCAAAAAAAAAAAAAAAAAAGTCCTAAACATTTTCATCACCTGAAAAGAAAACCCCATGTCCATTAAGCAGTCACTCCTTATGTCCCACACTCCCTAGTCCCTGGCAACCACCATTCTGCTTTCTGTCTCTATGGATTTGCCTATTCTGAATATTTAACATAAATGGAATCATGCAATATGTGACCTTTTTGTCTGTTTTTTTTTTTCACTTAGCATAATGTTTTCAAGGTTCATCCACATTGTAACATGTATTTGTACTTCATTCCTTTTCATGGCTAAATAATATTTCATTATATCACATTTTGTTTATTTACTCAAGGAAGGGATTTGTGTGTGTGTTTGCTAATTGATTTTTTTGTTTGTTTGTTTTTTTGAGACCAAGTCTCACTCTGTTGCCCAGGCTAGAGTGCCATGGCGTCAGCCTAGCTCACAGCAACCTCAAACTCCTGGGCTCAAGGGATCCTTCTGCCTCAGCCTCCTGAATAGCTGGGACCACAGGCATGTGCCACCATGCCCGGCTAATTTTTCTGTATATTTTTAGTTGGCCAATTAATTTCTTTCTATTTATAGTAGAGATGAGGTCTCGCTCTTGCTCAGGCTAGTTTCCGAACTCCTGACCTTGAGTGATCCGCCCGCCTCGGCCTCCCAGAGTGCTAGGATTACAGGCGTGAGCCACCGCGCCCGGCCACTAATTGATTTTTTATTGTGGTAAAATATGCATAACATAACATTTGCTGTCTGAACCTTTTTTTTTTTTTTTTTTTGAGACAGGATCTCACTCTGTCACCCAGGCTACAGTGCAGTGGCATCATCATAGCTCATTGCAACTTCAAACTCCTGGGCTCAAGCGATCCTCCTGGCTCAGCCTCCCGAGTAGCTGGGACACAGGTGTGTGCCAGCACGCTGTCTTAACCATTTTTAGGTGCACAGTTCCTAAGTGGCATTAAGTACATACACACTGTTTGCAACCTTCACTACTATTCATCTCAGTGGGAGGGGATATTTTTAATTTTGCAGTTTTCTTAAGTCCTCCACTGACATATTAAACCACTCCTAGATCAAGAATCTGTTATGGTTAACCATGACAAGGTGATATGTGCAAATGTTCACAATTTTCAGTTTTGCTGTCACTGTTTAGGATCTTAGTTTCTATCCCATTGATATCTTTTTCCAGTAAGGAGCCTTCTGAGAATTTTCGATTCCCTCTCCATAACTTTGACCCATGCAGATGGAGCCTCTTCTAGACCAAGCACTTTTCAAGGAAGACCCTTGTTCTGGTCTCTGTCCTATCCACATGGACCACACTTGCTTCTGGCTGTGCCAATTGATATGTTAATTAGGGCCAAGCTGTCTAGGTGAGCTAACAGTGACTCAATAGCCAATTGTATAAGCTGGAACTCATGGTTTATTGCTAGGCCTTCACACACCACCAATCATGCAATTAATATTCAACACACGTGGTAATTAAAAGGGGATGGCTTGGGAGACCAATGTGCCTGCCGTCAGCAGGAGGATAGCTGCAGACACCAAAACAGTGAGAGCCTTGGAGTTCTTGTAAGCAGAACTTCTAAAGACACCTTGAACAAGGCTGGGTCCGGGCTGCTTTTGTGATCCTCCCAGATGGGTCTTACCCTCATTACTAGGTGACAGCAAGTGTTATCTTACCACCTTAGTCCATTACATATATGTTTATTGCTTTGGAGAGGCAAACAACTTCACTGTGGGCTCAATGCTACTTGAAATGAGGGACTCCATTTTGAGACATTGGAATTACAAATTGTTATGACATATCAACACCTGTGGCCATTTCTGTTCCTCTCAAGGCTGCATTTTAGTGGCTCATGTCACCTGGGTCTCTGAATCTCCCCTGCACGTGGAGACATACCCCCTGCAGCCTCACCTCCATTTGCCAGCCCACCTACTCTCAGCATCCAGTGTGTACTTGCAGCAAGAGGAAGTGATGGTGGGTCCTACAGCAGAGGCTCAGAGGGAAAGTCGCTCCCTCAGGAAGAAATAAGTGATAGCTCTGCAGTTTTCATGCAGAGTTTTTTTGGGGTCGGGGAGAGCTGGAAAGAGAGAGACCGGGAGGAAGGGAAACAAGGAGGGACAGGAGGCTGGGCTTCTTGCCAATCTGGGCAGAAAAAGGGCAAGCAGCTTTGCTCTAAGCAACAACAGCAAAACAATTCCTGGAAATTTACTTTTTCTTTCTCCTCCCCCCCCGCTTTTTTTTGCCCCAAAGTGTAGACAAGACATTGTGATCAACAGTCAGAAAGGAAGGAAGGTACCAGGGAGGAGGTATTGAGAAGCACAGATAAAGACAGGCAGCTTCCCAGGGAGAGGTGGGGGGGGGCCCTGGGCTCTGGAGGAAGGGGCGGGGCAGGTGCTTGGAGTAAAGTTCAGGCTGAGGAGTGTGGCAGTGATCGCACTCCCGTCCCCAGCACTAACTTACAGCATGTCACTGAGTGAGTCTGGCCATGGACATCGCTCTGCCCTCCTGCCATGGCTTCCCCAAGCCTGAAAGGTAGCTTGTCTGCTCAGCAGCACCAGACGAGGGGCTCCCCAGGCTCCCTGAGAAGGATGTGGCCTGCTGCCCTGTCCTTGGCTGTCTCTGCCCAGCTCCTCCCTGCTCCCCACCCTTCACAAGACACGGTGGAGATAACACCAGCTTGGGGATCAGACCCGTCTTTGGCACCCTGTTCCACCACTCAGTAGCCGTGTGACCTTGGGCAAGTCACTTAACTTTTCTGAGTCTCTATTTCTTTACATGTAAAATAAGGATAATGCTACTTGCCTCACAAGGTTATTGTATGGGATACATGAGACAATATATGTGAAGTACTTGGCACTAGCATGATGCTCGCTTTTAACTTCTTGAGGATAAGGAAAAGAGATTCCCTCTTGTGGAATTAATACTGAGAGACTTCTCTAGTCCCACCACCACTAGCATTTTTCTCTCTGAATTAGATCAACATCAGCTTCCTCTTTTATTATATTTAGTTGTCTGGGGTTGTTTTTCTTACATAGAAGGGTGAGGACATTCCCAAATACCTCTATGAACGACCACAGAAGAGATGTAGTAATAGTAACAGGTAACATTTATCGAATACTCACCATTTGCCAGACGTGGTGAAAGGGACTTTCTTTACATGTATTACCTCATTTAATCTAATAACAACTTAACAAGGTGGTTTTATACTAGACAAGGAAACTGAGGCACAGAAAGATTAAAAAACCTGCCCAAGTCACACTGCTAGTAATTCAATAAACCCATATTATAAGGATCCTGGACCTGGATTCGTTACACCTAATGGCTTTAGGTGTGAACTCCCTGAAAAGTAGATACAAAATTTTGATTGTTGTGTTATGTGCATTTTTATGGAGGCTTAGAGCCTTCTTTAGCTTCTCAAAGGGGTCCACGATGTGTAAAAAGGTTAAACAAGAACACCCTTGAAGAGCTTCTCACGGACCGGTTCCAGGATGAAAAAGAAAGATTGAGCATCCACTTCTGTGGAGGCCACTCAGCCCTGGGAATTCTGGGAAATTCCCTGAGTGAGGGAGGCATCTCCTTCATGGAAGCTGAGGGATACGTGGGACCATCTGGGGAGGGGTTTGAGAAAGGGAAGGTGAATGTCTTTGCTTCTCACCTCCATCCTTCTACAAGATGAAAGACAACTGTTTCCTTTCTGTGATTTCCCAAGAGTGGGGGAAGGGAGAGTGCAACATTGTCTAAGGAACAGGAAGCTTGGAAAGACTGATAAGAGACTGGGAGGGCCCCAGATAGGTCCCCTGCCCCCACACCACCAGCAACTCCGCATGTCTCCACTCTCCCGCTCTCTTCAGTCTCCTGTCCCTCCCCTGGCTTCTGCTGCTCCCTCAGATTCCCCCATTATCCCCACAACCCCCGGCCTCTCTGTGGACATGTGGTGACAGTCTCTTGCTGATTCCAGATTTCTTAAGTCTGTTAACTTTTGTTGAATACGTGATGTATGCAGGACAGAAATTCTACAGTGCTTCTCCAGGCCTCAACTTCCTAAATTTTCACCGTTTTGATAAAGACATGATTCTTAGACTCCCCAAAAGTTAGAGTTGGGAGGACTTGCCGAAGTCATCTTGATTCTCCTCCTTCATTACAAAGATGAGAAAAATGGAGGCTTTATGAAATCTCATATTGTCGGACAATGTGAGAAATGTAGATGAAAATGGAAAGTGATGCCAGATGTTGCAATGTCATCTACCTTGATATCCATTCACCTCTGCCAGATGCTAGCACTGCCCGGGACTAGAAATACAAAATAGTGAGACTCACTCCCTGCTTCAAGGGGCTTGGGGTCCACCTAAGCTCTAGAGTTCAGCACACTCAAGGCACCATTCATGTTGCTTCCTTAAAACGATACCATTGCTTCAGGCTTAAACTGGAGCTTCTGGATTTTGATCCTTTTTCTTCTCCAACAAGGACAATGATTACTGAGCCATTTTCAAGAGGTTTGGGCTCACCTCTGGAGTCCTCTCCAAAAATGTCAGGGACCTGGATTGGTTAGGTCTCTGATTTCTGCTAGCACCTCCTGATGGACACAAACCTGATGCATGCTAGGGGGCTCCAGGTGGTGTCACAACTCAAGGGCCTTGCCATGGTGGGAGAAGGACCCATTGACAAAGAAGTGTAATGTGCCCAGGCCTCAGCATGTCTCCCCCTCCCCCCAAGGCCTCTTTCCTGGGGAGGGAGCCTAGTCCAGTACATTAGGACAGGAGCCCAATCCTCAGGAAAGTGGCCTTTCTGAGGAGCAGAGGCTCAGTGACTTCCCACCTCTAGTCCTCCTTCTGCCTTCCAGATCTTTGACTCCTGCAAGGAATGGGTGTCTTTTTTAGTTATGGGATCCTGTCCTGGGTTTAGAAGGGTACTGTGTGCCCTGTAGGGCTAGAAACAGGTTTGTGTACTTAATGCTTAATCCAGGCCCTTATCAGCCAACGGTCTTGCTGTTTCCTTCCTTCTTGGGGGACTCATGTACGAGGCCACGGGGAGGCGCCCTGACACTGGAGAGAGTGGCCACTGTGGGGATGGGCTGGGTCCATGGGCGGTCCCTGGGAAACACCCACGGCGAGACTGCAGTGCTGCAGATTAACCACCAAGGGGCGAGAGGCCCTTCTCTAGCTTCTGCAGGAAACATCTCCTTGCCGCTCCCAGGCAGTCTCTTCTTCTTCCCTTAATTAGGGGACAGAATTTTGGGTAAATGTGGACAGTAGGGGAGAAGACCATTGTAGTGAAACCATGGCTGCTTCTGCCCCTGCTCCATTCCCCTACCTCCCTGACACTCTGCATCCCCCTCCCCCCCATTATGAACTGCTATTTTCGAGGTCACCCTGACAGCCCCTCCAAGGACAGTAGGTATGAGGTCCAGGCTCTAGCCCAGTCTTCACTCTTCTGAGGGGAAGCACTCAACACCCTCGAATAAACTGAACCAATGCCTTTCCAATTATTAGAGTTTAGAGCCTTCCATGTTTGGGTGAGGTTTGGGACATACCATCCCTATTGTTCTTGTTCAACTGAGGCTTCTAGATTCTCACTGTCTGAGGAGGCCAGATTCCGGATGTGCGACCCGGCAGAGGAGGGCCCGGAGCAGGAGGGCAGAGGGCAGCATACCCAGCACCCAAGTCTGGGGAAAGGGCATCTGCCGGAGGTGGACAGTAAACTCTGTGACACCTGCTTTGTGTGAGTCCTTCCTTTCCTCCCTCTCAGCAAGTCTGGGAGTTTCTTTCCTGTGGGTTCCCAGCCTTCATTTTCTCTGTATCCTTCCTTTGCCTCTGAGATCTGACTTCCTCTTTGGGATCCTGTACCACTTTCTGCTCCCCAAAACTATTTCAGCAGGAGGGGACCTATTCCTGTCCACTCTTTTTGCCTTTTCCTTGTTCTCTTGGAGACTGACAGTGACTTAGCTTTCTGAGGGTGCTTCTGGGTGCTGAGCCGGATAAGGACACCCAGGCTCCAAGGGGTGAGCAAGCTGCCCAAGGCCACTCAGCCAGCTGGTAGCAGAGCTGGCTGTGAACACACCTGTGTCTTGATTCAAACTGCATTTTCTTCACAGGAACATTTGGCGGCTCAGGACCTGAGCGGGAAAAAGGTGAGAAGTTCTGAACCATGAGACCTAGGACAGCGGGGGCTCCACTGTGCGTGCTGGGGAGGAGAGCTGGGTTGAGGGATCAGTGAGGAGTGGGAGACCAGGAGACGGTGGTTGGGAGAAGTGTTCTCATGTCAAGGCATTCTTTGGAAATCCAGTGGCATCTTATTAAAAATGACATGAGTAGACCAGCAGGAAGAAACTTGAAGACTCCTTTCCAGAGCGCTGGGAGGCTCACCTGCCTAACACAGCCTATGTGTTCTTAAGTTCTCCTGTCTGAACACTGTCCACACTCTCCTCTCACCCCAGCCTGTTTGTGTCTGTCCCCCCAAAGCCATATGGCTGTATCCAGTGGCCCTCGTGGGCCTGTACTACCTTCTGCACTGAAACTGGGAGACACAGATGGTGAGCCACCTCCGAGACAAGTACGTCTTTATCACAGGTTGTGGCTTTGGCTTCAGGAAACTGCTGGCCAGACAGCTGGACATGCATGGCTTGAGGGTGCTGGCTGTGTGTAGGACAGAAGGTGACTGACCAGCTGAGGCCTCAGACATCAGACAGGCTGGAGATGGTGACTTTGGACATCACCAAGACAGAGAGCAACTCTGCAGCTGCCCAGTGGGTGAAGGAGCATGGGGGGGACAGAGGTTCCATCCAGATTCCTCAAGTCCATTTGTGCTTTGCTCTGTGTTAAAGAGACACCTCTTGTCCTGTCCCTGGGGAGATGCCTGGAGTATGCCCAGGTAACAAGTCCTCTTAATTGTCTGGTGTTCCTCACCCATCAGGCCTCCCCTGGGCTTGGGGTGTGCATGCATGTGGGGCGCTCCGTGCCAGAGCTGGGCTCATGTTCTCAGCACTTCAGCTTGTCCTTACCTGGGCCAGCCTGGTCTATGGAGAGTTAAGACCATCCCCATGTTCAGAGGACACGAGTTGAGGACTGGTATAAAAAGGCAGATCTAGGAAAGTGTTGTTTTTCTTTCCTTCTTCTTTTTCCACCACTACTTTATCTTGTTACGGGGGATGAAAAGGATGTGGATTTCTTTGATCTAAGAATAAATGTATTAATACAACATGACCATTGTGGAAAATACTGAAAAGTATAAAGATAGAAAGAAAAGTCATCCTCAAATCATTATCTAGACATAAATATGTTTTACATATTGATGTAATTGGTATTGTATTTTGATCACAGATTGTATCACATTGTATTCTCTCAGAAAAAGATGAACATTTTTCAACATAATGAAAAAGCTTTTTAATGCACAGTATTTAGGGCCCGGCATGGTGGCTCATGCCTGTAATCCTAGCACTGTAGGAGGCCGAGGTGGGAAGACGGCTATAGCTAAAGAGTTGGAGACCACCCTGGCAAGAGTGAGACCACATCTCTACTAAAAATTGAAAATATTAGGCAGGCATGGTGGCGCATGCCTGTATTCCTAGCTACTTGGGAGGCTGAGGCAGGAGGATTCCTTGAGCCCAGGAGTTTGAGGTTGCTGTGAGCTAGGCTGATACCACGGCTCTCTAGCCTGGGTGTCAGAGTGACACTGTCTCCCAAGAACTTCCTGTATGAACGTTGCTCAATATTGACTCAGGATCTTCCCAGGCCGGTTCCCAAAGGCCAAATACAGGATTGTTTTCCACATTCTCCCAAATGTAGGATTTCAGATCTGTCCTTCCCAATCTAACTCTACTGAGTTTTTAGTGTTGTCTATTTTTTCTTTTGTCTTTTTCTCTTCCTCTCTCCCCTGTCTTCCTCATTGTCTCTGTGTCCTGTCTCTCATTTCCCATCAATCCATAGATGTCGAGCACTCGCTGTATGACCTTGTCAGAAGATCTCAAGGTTTAGGTGAATGTGTGTCATGTCTACAAGGACCACATTAATGTGTAAATAACTGAACATCAGTGGCCGTGTTTCCAGGCTAACGGATGCAAAATATTTCCCAACACCAGCTCCTGCCACCATGGAGTGTGGGGTCAATGCCTGCCGTCTAGGAGGGCGAGGGCCGGGCCAAGAGGAATAAAAGGAGGAGGAGACGTGGGTTGTGTCCTGCAACCGCTGCAGCATGTGCAGCTCCCTAAGCCTGCAGACACCGTGCTGTTATTAGTCTCTCCTAGTCCCGCTCCCAGCGCCCACCACACTGTGTCACTCGGATGGGCTGGGAACTTGAACCCTAACTATGTCCACACTGCACAGGCACAACTCAGTGTTTCCCTCATCTTCCACTGTCCCCAGGACTCTGGGGCCTGGTGAATAACACTGGCATCGCCATGCCCTCAGGCTCCACTGAGTGGTTGAGGAAACAGGAGTTTGTGACCATACTGGATGTGAACCTGCTGGGGATGATCGACGAGACTCTGAGCCTGCTACCCTTAGTGAGGAAGGCGAGGGGCCGCGTGGTGAACGTCTCCAGCTTTGCAGGTAGATTGTCTATTTTAGGTGGCGGCTACTGCATCTCCAAGTACGGCGTAGAAGCCTTCTCGGACTCCCTCAGGTATTGCACTGGGATAGGGCCCTGCCTGAGTCCTCCTGTTCCTGGGCTTCTGTGGGAGCATTTTGCCAGTTTGATTTCATCACAGCTTTAGAGACCCCTTGTTCGAGCTCTCTCCCTCAGGCTATTTGGCCTTCCCCCTTTCTGGATTTTGCCAGCCATTCCATGGGACCTCCTGTCTGTTGTGGTACAGGAAGGGACCCCAGGACTAGGAAATTATGTCACATCCCTCTGAGCCTTCTGAGGAGGGCCCACAGACAGCACATGTCTGGAGCAGATTGGAAGTGGGATAATGTGGCTGCAGAGCCCGTGTCCACAGCCGCTGAGATACTCGGGTGCAGGGAGCCCGTGAGGGGTGGGTGTGGCCTCTGACTCAGCACAACACACAGCAGCGGGCACTAGTGTGAGAGCAGCAGCAACACAGCCTGGGACAGCAGGGTTTGCTCCTTGACCTAAAAACTAGGACAGCTGAGAGGGAGAGGGACAGGAGATAGAAAAGCATTGTTGCCAACCCTTATGGGGTTGTGACTAAGTCAGCGATGGTGGCCATGGCAGAGCCGAGATTTGGGGAGGGTTCTGGATGTGAGGTGTGAGCTGAGAACTGAAGACATGGACCTGGTACCCTGCTAAGGAGGGGTGGGCAGGACTCCTGATGACAGGATAGTGTCAGCCCTGGCCCAGGGAGAGCCTCAGCTGACCGCCTGTGCTGCGGGGTCCTTCTGGGCCAAAGGACAAGGCCAGGCCTGGGGTAGGGAGCTGGGCAGTCAGACAGAGGTGGGACATGGAGTCCTGTGGGCCTGGGACACTTGCCAAACTTCATGCTGTTGGCAGTGGGATCCAGGGACAGGATGTACTCAGGGTGGCTGCTTGGTGTAATGGGCATCTAGACACCCACGGGCTGCAGGGAGCAGAATGGCTGTGCGTGTGGGGAGCCAAGACTGAAGGCAGAGGGATGCTCCCCAGAAGACAGCCGCAATTGCCCCACTGAGAAATGGTCAGGGAGTCACCAGGGCAGGAGTGGGAGGAAGGAGACCGCGGAGCATAGAGGGTGAAATGGGTGAATCCTCGTGATGCCCTGGATATGAGGGGCAAGGGGGAGGTAGCCCAGCCGTGGTGCCTTGCAGCAGAGTCTGGCGATGCCAAGCTAATGAGCTGGGTGTGTAAGGTATGTCATCACTATACACACAGACAATGCCATCGTCACAATTGTTGCCGGCCTTCTGTGGCACTTCCCAACTTGCCAAGCTTTCTGGCTTATCCCACCACCGTCCTGTATTGGGTTTTGCTTTTTGTGTGTGTGTTTGCTTCCAAGACCTCTGAACTCCTTGCCCTCTGCCTGTGTGTGTTGCAGGAGGGAGCTCACCCACTTTGGGGTGAAGGTGGCTATAATTGAGCCTGGTACATTCAAGACGAACATGACCAACCGTCAGAGTTTTTCCGGGCATGTCCAGGAGTTGTGGAACCGCACCAGCCCTGAGATTAAGGAGATCTATGGCGAGAAGTTTCTAGCAACCTGTGAGTGAACTGTGGACAGTGAGAGAACTAGACCTTGGATCATGAT
>CAUYRT010045636.1:0-19168 GCA_963574885.1 Lepilemur ruficaudatus
TAGTCCCAGCTACTTGGGAGGCTGAGGCAGAAGGATTGCTTGAGCCCAGGAGTTTGAGGTTGCTGTGAGCTAGGCTAATGCCACGGCACTCTACAGCCCGGGCAACAGAGTGAGACTCTGTCTCAAAAAAAAAAAAAAAAAATCTTGGTTTTCCCTCTTGCCTATCAGATATGACTAAATTGTTGGTGGCCAAAATTCAAATCACATACAGTCAACCACGTTGTTGGATCCACGACCTACATCTCGAATTTGGCTTGTTAAACAGGCACACACAGCTACTCCTGCTCCAGCTCTGCAGTGAGACACAGATCCAACAAGCTCCCACCTGAAAAGACAGAGGAGAGAGAAAATTATCTTAAAACAAAGCATGATTTACTTTACTCCAAATACCAACCAGAGACAAAAAACTCCCCATTGTGGGATTGGTTTTGAAGATGGCAAGCTTCCAGAAGGAGATAAGATACCCCAAAGTTTTGTATTAACAACTACAACTAACAGTATTTTAATACTCTGAAGAAATCTATTATGGTAAGATGCCATGAGGCATGGAGAAAACGTGTACATTACCTATTCAGCACCGGATCAAAGGCTTCCACCGTATTCAAGTACGCGTTGCCATTATGGCCGCCAACCGCGAAGATCTTGCCCATCACCGTTGCGATCCCCACTCCGCCCCTGGGGGTGGTCAGTGCTGCCACGTAATCCCACTTGTTGCTTCGAGGGTCATACCGCTCAACTGAACTCAGAGGAGAATTATCATCAAAACCACCTATGTGAAGAAATATTTTTAAAATACTGTCTGTCACACTTTGTAGAAATGAACTACTAAGTCTCAATTCAATAGCTATTACAACTCAATCTTTCAAAACCATTTAAAAATGGCTTAGACTAAATTTGAAAAAAAATTCAGCCCAACACTTATCCACCACCACCAATGTTATCAGAAACTACCTACAATTCAACTTAAGATAATATAAGTGACATTTTAACTCAATACCATGATTAAAAATCTTAAAGTGGGAAAAACTGGAGTCCCTCTATCTAAGCAGATAATTTAGGGGGGAAAAAACACACATATTCATATGATTTGTCTTTAGCGTCCTATGGTCAAGCAGAACAGTACTGAAATTCCTTCTCTGTGTATTTATTTTGTTTTTGAGACAGTATCTCACTCTGTTGCTCAGGCTCGAGTGCAGTGGCGTCCTCGTAGCTCACTGCAGCCTCCAACTCCTTGACTCAAGCAATCCTCCTGCCTCAGCCTCCCAAGTAACTGGGACTACAGGCACACAGTACCATGCCCGGCTAATTTTTTTATTTTTTGTAGAGACTAGAGTCTTACTGTGTTGCCCAGGCTAGTCTCAAACTCCTGGCCTCAAGCAATCCTCCAGCCTCAGCCTCCCAAAATGCTAGGATTACAGGTGTGAGCCACTGTGCCCAGCCTGTATTTTTAAACAGTAAGAAAGCTTAGAAGGGAATAAACTACACTAAGTCATATATTTAGTCTAGACGTAAGTTAACTGTTTATCTTAATACTAAAATTGCCATCATAATTAGAGATGGTGGACTATGATTGAATTCTCACCAATTTTTGCCAAAACTGTATCTTCTGGCTACATATTCTAGATAATGACAATCCTTTCTATAGATCATTCTAACAATGTACTTAATATATTCCTGAGGGTTAAATATAGAGACTGATATTTTAACAGTGTTCTTTCCTTTAAAAAATACATGTATCTCTTAAAAAAAAAAAAAAATACATGTATCTCTTTATAGGCTCCCTCTAAGTTTAAATGAATAATAGCTCTCTTCAGTGACTCAGCCTACTTTACGGAGAACAGAAAGTGTTGATATTATAATCAGTCTATTTAAAAACAAGGTCAGTTAAAAAAAATCAACTTCTCTAATGGGTTTAATTTTATTAAATCAACTTAATTAAAATGAAATTCACCAATTTTATGTGCATACTTCCATGTATACAGTAGTGTCATCACCACCACAACCATCATATAAAACACTTTTCATTATAATTAAGGGTTTGGTTTTAATTATTGCTCATGCTAATGTAGAGGATTAAGTTTTTAACAGTTACATTTTCCATAGCCGCCTTTTTCACTGGTTACCTATCATTTCCCTAGGAAATTTTATTATAAATTTATCACATAAATTTATAATAAAAAATTCAAAGCAGAAGAATACAAAAAGCGAAATGCAATTAAGTTGTTAGATATACCTATACTTTCAAAGTTTTCTTATTCAAGTTAGTTACACTTAAGTAGGACCTGAATGACCACGAAGGGTTCCCCCCTTTTTACTTTAACAGATTTAGGGGTACAAGTCGAATTCCATTACACCTATACACTGCATAGTGTGATGTCTGGGCTTTTATATTCCATCACTCCAACAGTGTACACCGTACCCAACAGGCACAATTTTTCATTCCTCACCTCCTCCCACCCTCCCTGCTTTTGAGTCTCCAATGTACCACTCTGTGTGTCCTTGTGTAGCTATAGCTTAGCTCCCACTTGTGAGAACATGTGGCATTTCTTTTTCTGTTCCCAAGGGAGTTTTTAAAAAATGTTCAACCTCAGTTATCCTTATTTTTACTATGTCTGTTCTCACTGTGAGGTCCAGAAGATTTAATAAGTAACTGCAACAATGATACTCCTGTTGACATATTAACATACATCAATGTCTATGGCAGATAGCAAGCTGTGAGCGGTAGCAATAGTGTACCGTAAGAACTTTAGATTCACACATACCCAAGTTCAAATTCCAGCTTTGTCACCTGTTTAGGCATGTGACTATGAGTAACTTATTCACTTTCTGAGTCTCTGCCTACCTTACAGAACTGCCATCATTAGGTGAGATCTGGAGTTAAATTATGTTATTTTCCTTGTTCAAAACACACGAGCATTGAAAGAGTCAGTATTACTTCTACTTGCAGATATTAAAACACTAACACAATAATGTCCCATTCTCGTATCAAGGACTGTAAGTTATGTAACACAATTAACATCAGCAAGTGTAGGTAATTGTGACATATGCTAGTAACCTCCTCTCTGAGCTCATCTGCTGCTCTGTAAAGGAAGGTATTACTAGTCACAATACAGTTACTTGTTTATTGGGTAACTACAAAGTGCCAGACACTGTCTGAGATGCTTAACATATATTATCTCTAATTCTTACAACAGTTCTGAAAGACAGGCATTATTATTCCCATTTCTTTATCATTTAAAGCCTTGCTATTGGAGTGTGTTGTGTGGACCTGAAGCAGCATCCGTATCACTTGAGAACTGGATGAAACAAAAAGTCCAGGCCCCTCCTTTGCAATATGTTAATAACATCTCCCGATTATTCACATGCACATCAAAGTTAAGCACTTACCTAATATTCCTTCCAACTCTGCAATTCAGTAAGTAAATCAAAAAGTAATATAAAGGCCAGGCGCGGTGGCTCACGCCTGTAATCCTAGCACTTTGGGAGGCCGAGGCGGGCGGATCGCTCAAGGTCAGGAGTTCGAAACCAGCCTGAGTAAGAGCGAGACCCCGTCTCTACTAAAAAATAAAAAAGAAATTAATTGGCCAACTAAAAATACATATAGAAAAAATTAGCCGGGCATGGTGGCACATGTCTGTAGTCCCAGCTACTCAGGAGGCTGAGGCAGGAGGATCGCCTGAACCCAGGAGTTTGAGGTTGCTGTGAGCTAGGCTAACACCACGGCACTCTAGCCCGGGCAATAGAGTGAGACTCTGTCTCAAAAAAAAAAAAAAAGTAACATAAAGATTGACACAGCCTTTATTCATATGATGTCCCTACTGGCTTCAAGTATTCAACATCATTTCTCTTGAAGTTGAGAAAAAGAAGTCTTAGAACTTTTAAGATTTTATTTAGCAAAGCACATTCAATTTGTGTCCTTACATTTAAAAACATACGTCTTATTTAAATGTAATCCCTACGTTAAATATATTTGCTACTCCTATAAAAAATGAGGTAAACGTTTTAAACATGAAAAATGAAGATTTAAAAAAGCATGAATGTGAACCCTTAATTCAAAAGCATCATACTGTACCCCATGAACATGTACAATTATAAACAAAATTTAAATTAAAAAATAAGTTCAAAAGTACATCTCAATTCCACTTAAGGCTAAATGCAATACAATTTTTGTTACTGTGTTGTTATATGACATCTGTCATTGCACATCCTGAAAAACTAAACTGGAGAAATGCCATCCACTCACCAACAACGTATAAGCAACCATGAAGCTCACTAACGCCATTGCCTGCTCTGCGTTGACCCATTTCTTTAACTTCTATCCACTTATCCAGATGTGGATCATATCTCTCCACACTGGATAAAGAAGCCACTCCGTCATTGCCACCTACTGCATAAACATGGTTCTAAATGAAGAGAGACAGACAAAACACAAGACATTAAATTCTGAATTTATTTACACATTGCCCTAATGGTAGACCAGAATGTACAAGAAAGCAGTATTTCGTTAAATAATATGGTATATAATCAATATCTTCATGCTGGTGATACGCATATATTGGACCTTTCTTTGGTTTCAGATGCAATTCAATGGGCAAGCTGCCACATAACTTACTAATAGAGCCACAGAGCCAACTCCTCCACGGGGAGTATTCATCGGTGCCACTGTACTCCACTGATCAGATTCTATGTCGTATCTCTCCACATCACTGAAGCAAGTATTGTCATCTAACCCTCCGATTGCATAAATTGGGCCTCCTAAAGAGGCCAAAGCAATTCCTCGCCTGCAAAGACAATTAAACAGACTTTAACATCTGGGTTTGTTTCCAGGAAAAAAACAACAAAAAAATTGTGCTGATGCAAGTCATTTATCATGTTAACCTTCAAATGGTATAGTTTGTTTCCATTATTTTTAGATTTATCAAAGCTTCCAAATAAACGGCTACAGGGCTGCCAAGCTGTGCAACTCTATGTGAATAGTGCCCCCTAGAGTTGTGCAGAAACTCAAAAACCAGGTGGGCTCAGCATGCCATGGCTTATTTGAAAATAACAGAGAATAATGCTGAAAGGACCTGAGAGTGACTCCTAGCCAACAGCCAATAGAAATGAGAAGTGCAGTCCTAGAACCCCAGCAACTGAATTTTATCAATAAACTGAACAGCCTTGGAAGGGGCTTCTTCCTCAGTGCCTTCAGATAAGAGCCTAGCCCAAGATCTTTATTCTGGCCTTGTGAGACCCTAAGTAGAAAACCTACCTAGCAAACCTGCAGGACTTCTAAACCGTGAGCTAATCAATGGGTGCTGTTTTAAGCTGCTAAATTCATGACGATCTGGTACACAGCAACAAAAAACTAATACTCCCCCATCACAAGACAAACAAAAATTTTATCCTGGTCACCATCTGGTTTTTCCTAATTCAGAAAACAGCACCACTACCCATCCAGTTGCTTAAGTCAGAAACTGAAGAATCATCCTTGCCTCTTACTATTCCTTCCACCTCGTATGTCTAAATTACAATAAAGACTTGTTGACTGTACACTTCTGAACTATCTTCCAAATATGTCCTCTTTTCTCCGTCTCAGTTTCTACCACTTTAGTCCAAGCCACCATTATGTCTTGACTGAGCTGTTACAATGACCACTTTTGGTCTGTCCGACTGTTTTCACTCTGGTCATCCTCAAATCCCTCCTCCATTATGCAGGGGATCTTTGAAAAGAGCAATCTGATCCTGTTGTTCTCCTAATACTTAAAATATATATTTTGTAAGTATTTGTCATTCAAAGCCCATCAGATAAAATATCCTTGACAAAGCTGAAAGGCCTTCACCCTCTGCCCACCCTTTCCGCCTCATTTCTAGACACTCTTCCCCTTGGTCTCCCAGCCGTAATGGACTCTGTTTATGCTCTCTGCTCTCTTTCACCTCCAGGTTTTTGAAGGCTCTTCATCTCTCCCCACACACCACTTCTTATCCCACCCACAGTCACTTAATCAGGTTAAATTACTCAATTCCTTCAAATCTTAAATTAAACAAGACTTTCTTAAGATCTTCTCCACTTCTCAAACACCTTTTACTTATCCTGTGCTAACGTTACTGCCCTTATGTCTTTATTTGTATCTTCCCTTCTAGAATGTAAGCTATACAGAGGCAGGGACTTTGGCTATCTTATTTATTGCTGGTAGCAGAAAACGAAGTGGTATCTGCACCAATGATATGTCTTGTATGTCTTAACTTTTTTTGTTAAATAAATGAATGAATCCTTAAACATGTTCTGTTAGGATCATGAGTTTCAGTAAAACCACAGCTTGAACAAACATCAGTGTCCATTTTAGTGGAAAGATGAAAAATAAGGGGAAAATATAAAGAAAACCAAATCTTTCACGTGTAATTATCTTAAAATACATACCAAAAAGAGGATTTGGGGGAATATAAATTATAAGCAAATAACATGACAAAATAATTACAGCTCTATTATCTATTATTATTTACAGTTGGACAGCTACTGTAAATGGTCAGAGATTTCATTTTATTTATTTTTAAAATTTTATCATTTATTTATTTTATTTTTTGAGACAGGGTCTCATTCTGTTGCCTGGGCCAGAGTGTAGTGGCATCATCATCGCTCACTGCAACCTCAAACTCCCGGGCTCAAGTGACACTCCTGCCTCAGACTCTCTAGTAGCTGTGACTACAGGTGCGTGCCACCATGCCCAGCTAATTTTTTTATTTTTTGTAGAGACAGGGTCTTGCTTTTGCTCGGGCTGGGCTCAAACTGCTGGCCTCACGCAATCCTCCTGTCTCAGCCTCCCAAAGTGCTACAATTACAGGCATGAGCCACTGCACCTGGCCTCAGGGCCGATTTTAAAAGATTAAAGAAATTCAACTGCTATTTTGCCAGAGAAGTTTCATTACATATTGGCTAAAAACCAACTTAATAACAAGGATATAATGATTAAAAATGTGCTTTGGGATTTCTCCCTCATCTTAATGTGTGCATTAAAATTTAAACTATTTGTAGTTACTACATAGTATAATCAAGCCCTATTTAAAATGTCATTTGTAGGCAGGAGGTAATAGTTTAAGAGTAGCTATTGTTCCCTAAGATTTTCTTCTCATAAAGAAAAATAAGCTGGCCGGGCACAGTGGCTCATGCCTGTAATCCTAGCACTCTGGGAGGCGGAGGAGGGTGGATTGCTCAAGGTCAGGAGTTCGAAACCAAACTGAACAAGAGCGAGACCTCGTCTCTACTAATAATAGAAAGAAATTAATTGGCAAACTAAATATATATAGAAAAAATTAGCCGGGCATGGTGGCACATGCCTGTAGTCCCAGCTACTTGAGAGGCTGAGACAGAAGGATCCCTTCAGCCCAGGAGTCTGAGGTTTCTGTGAGCTAGGTTGACGCCACGGCACTCTAGCCCGGGCAACAGAGTGAGACTCTGTCTCAAAAAAGAAAAAAAAAAAAAGTCAAAGAGCAAATAAAATGTGCTGTGACATTAAAAATCATGGAAAATAAAAAGACACCATCCTCTAATAATACTTAGTCCCTCAAGCTATAAAGTTATCTTTCATAAAACTCAAGTTAGTTTGCCTAAATATAAAATTACATAAATATTTTAGCATAGTATAATGCTTTACCTTCACATTCAATAAACAAGCAAAAATCAGTATTGTTAAATTCTGCACATCATTTATAATAAAGTTACACCTTTGCTGTAGAATATTTAAAACTGTACATAACAGAGACTGCCAGCTTAATCTCTGCATTAACAGACACAGAAAGACACAATAGACTGAGAGAGAATAAAATGATCCATAGTGCAAAGAGTCACACAAGTGGCCCCACTTATTTATGCAAATATTTGGGAGATGGCCGGAGTGGCATTCAATATATTTAACAACCAGTATGGAGTAGGCTTAGGTTAAATTGTTCTAGACCAGGGGTTCCCAACCTATGGTGAGTTGTATAATTATTTCATTATATATTACAATGTAATTAATAATAATAGAAATAAAGTATACAATAAATATAGTGAGCTTGAATCATCTTGAAACCATCCACTCCCCTCCAACTCTGATCCGTGGAAAAATTATCTTTCATGAAAATGGTCCCTGGTGCCAAAAAGGTTGGGGATCGCTGGTTCTAGACCATAAACCAGCAAGTCCTTGCAGGGTCCTCTTTGTGGGAGTGGGCACCTTCAGCTTGACTTGGCAAGGCTGAACCTCACTTTGTTACGTGGAGATCTGGTGTTGGGCTGAACCAATTTTCTTAAGCAGTGCAGAGATGTTGACTTTCATCCCTGTTTCCTCAACTCAGCAATACCTAGACTTCGATCTCAATTTGTTGTGACTAAGGTACGTACACAGATGAGGACAACACAGGCCTGGAAGATAAATCTACCAGGGGGAAAGGAGGCTCTGGGATGAGTCAATAAAAAAGCTGAAGGATTGGTGGACAAGGGCTGGTTATAGCACAGCAAGTGACTGCAACTGGAACCCACTCTTAACTCAGCCCCCAGGTCAAGGATCCCTGCTTGATGCCTCTGCTACCTGCATATAGATCAGCAATGCTGGGTGATTACACAGAGCAGATGTTTACATGCTGGGCACCACAGTGAAGACAGAGCCCCAGGGTTGTATCAATGCATTGTTGTGTGCTTAGCAGTGTTTCCGTGCTTTGTAAAGGAATCTGTCAACTCTTCCTCCCAAAAGGTCCAATTCCTCAGGGATTGGGCCCTGATTCTGCTTGGGGTTCCTCCATTTAATCTGCCCCATTCCGTATTACAGCAGAAATTTCTTTAAATTTCTGGCATTTGATAGCATCAGTTTTGGGGGATTTCGTAAGTTTTCTCCTAAGCTAAGAATTTCTATGAATATTGTTGGAAGACTTGTAAAACTGTTTCTTACTTTCAAACAGTTGTTACATAAATCTTTTCATTTTGTATTTGAAAGTTCAAATCAAACAGCCACAGTGAAAGAAATGGCCTTTCCTTTGATAGCACTGTTAGAAGTTTTTATTTCATAGTTGGAAAGCTATCAAATAGAGGCCTAATTACTTTACAGTTTTAAACAGGTGGTTCTTAATGGCAAAGCAGTTATCCTACATTTAATAAGAACAGGAGCTAACTAGGTGGGCTTGGATGTTTGATCATCTATTTAAGCGTGTAATTGTATTTTTCAATTTAATCAGTAATATAATTGAATGTGTAAATTAATAGATGTGTTTCCCCACATAAGGAACTGTAATCTGATGCAGTCCTTTAGGTTGAGGGTATTATTTCTCAATTGGCAGCAATATATTTCAAGATTGTTGTTTTTTCCTAATGTTTTCTCTGACAAGGACAAAATATGTGTAATCAAAAGTCATGTTGTAATAAATTGAGATGTCAAGTATAATTATATTTTGATTAATTATATTAAATTTATTTAAGCAAACATTAATATTCCAATAGACTAATTCAAACAATAAAATCAGCCTTGGTACTGTGCTATTGAGAATTAACTCTAGTGTTTTCTAAGGTTATATTATAAATTAATATAAAAAAGGGATTGTGAAGCATTTGCTCAAACTACTGGTCAGGCCAGGCAAGGTGGCTCATGCCTGTAATCCTAGCACTTTGTGGGGCTAAGGCAGGAGGGATCACTTGAAGCCAGGAGTCTAAGACCAGCCTGAGCAAGAGTGAGACCCTGTCTCTACAAAAAATACAAAAATTAGCCAGGCCTGGTGGTGCACACCTGTAGTCCCAGCCACTTGGGAGGCTGAGGCAGGAGGATCACTTGAGCCCAGGAGTTTGAGATTGCTGTGAGCTATGATGATGCCATTGCACTCTACCCCATGAGACAAAGCAAGACCCTGTCTCAAAAAACAAAAACAAAAAAACAAACTACTGGTCACATTATAGTTACTATTTTTCACAAATTTTATGTAGAAAGGAATTTAGTTAAACCCTTAACTCCTTTAAAGGAGACAAAAAGCAAGATTTAGCATTACTATAAAAAGGCTTTTATTTCCTCCTAAGCGATAATTATAAGTATAAAATTAAACTATATTTTACATATGTAATAGTCTATACTATTTTTAACAGATAAATGATTCTATAGACACCAGGTAAAGGCAATATCTCTTTCTAATTACCGTTAATTCATTGCATACTTACTCAATTTAGTGTACACATAACTGATACATTCAGGGCTATATCCTGGGAACTGTAAATTTCCTCCTCATGGCAGTGTCTTTCTGGAAGGGGTAATGCTATAAAACCTTCGCTCTGTAGTCAGTCTCTCTCTCTCTTTTTCTTTCTCTTTCTTGTCTCACTCTCTGCCCTCCATCTCTCTTCTTTGCTGGTTTTGAAGATGTAAGCTGCATGGACTCCATAGCCACAAGGATATAAATTCTTCCAATGACAACTTGAAGTAGTTTGGAAGCACATTCTTCCTCAGTTGAGCCTCTGAGGAGAACCTAGTTCTGGCTGATTTCTTAAATGAATATTTTATAGGCCTAAGCAGAGAATTATCTAGATCATGCCTGGACCTCTGTCACACAAAAATTATTATATGAGATGATATACATGTGTTATTTTAAGCCATTCTAATATGGTTTGGGTGTTTGTCCCCTCCAAATCTCATGGTGAAATTTCATCACCATTGTTGAATATGGTCCTGCTGGGAGGTGTCTGGGTCATGAGGGCAGATCTCTCATGAACGGTGTGGTGCCCTCCTCACTATAATGTGTCAGATCATTAGTTCACAACAGCTGGCTGTTTAAGAGTCTGGCACCACCTCCTTTCTCCTTTGCTCCTTCTCTCACCATGTGACATGCCTGCTTCTCCTTCACCTTCCAATTTGATTGGAAGCTCCTTGAAGCCCTCACCGTAAGCAGATGCTGGTGCCATGGTTCTTGTACAGTCTGCAGAACCATTAGCCAAATAAACTTTTCTTTATAAATTACCCAGCCTCGGGCATTACTTTATAGCAGTGCAAGATGGACTAATACATACTCAGTGTGTGGTAATTTGCTACACAGCTATAGACAACACAAATAGAGCCAGAGCAAGGTTAAATTTGTCTACACTCTGCTCCTATGGGACTTCCCTACTCAGCCATTATAAAATTTACCCACAACTTATATAACTCTGGATATTCTAGAGAATAAGATCTTTGCTTAGCAACTTGATGGCTGAAATGATCTATATTTCTAGAGGCTCTAGCTGCCTTCAAGTCACCTGGTACTCGTTAATCCATTAAAGTGGCAGCCCATGATGAACAAAGAGACCATAATTCTGTTCTTACCTTTTGGTTGCTCAAGATGATGGCACAGTAGCGCATGTGGATGTTAAAGGGAAGAAAGAATAGCTCCAGGCTTGAAGTTTCTTTCCATTGCAGGTGAACAGTAGGCATGGAGCAGAAGAACTCTCTGATGAAATCAGACCTAATTGCTAGAAAAACATGACACAGAGCTTGTTGACATAGAATTTTATAAGTGCCATTCAAATAAAGCAGTTGTCTCAATTACTGATTAAAGTTTTGGGATCAATATAAAATGTTCAAATCATTAGCATTCAAGATTAGAAGATGATACATACATTTGTTAATGAGAGTATGGTGATCCCAGCTCAAGCTTGATATAACAAAACATATCATTAAAGATTTCTTAATAAATAATTTCGTTACAGATGGAATTTCACTACTATTTAAAATTAATCTTGATATATGTAGCAAAGTGATCTCCCAAAAATCTTCAAATTGTTGTGGACTATGTAATGTTTCGCAAGGTATAATGAATAATTTCAACTGGAAATAAAGGACTGATTATCTATATGTAAATATATAAATATATAACATTTTGTAGTTTTAAAACATGCCCACAAATTCTTTGATAATGCCTTAAATGTGGTGACATGGTGCTTGTTAGTTACTAACAAATAGTATGCTAGAATGCAGCAGTGTGATTTCTGACACTGGATCAGAAACTGTAATGTAACTTCTGCCAGTTGGCTCTCATTCTTGGCTCACTCTTCTTTAGAACTTACTGCATCCCCAGACGCCTGAGCTACACAGAGAGGCCACGGGTAAGTGTCTAGGCCAACGGCCCCAGCTGAAGTCCCAGGCAAAAGGAAGCATTAACCATCAGACATGTGAGTGAGGAAGCCTCGAGATGACTCAAGCCCCAGCTTCCATGTAACCCCTGAGCTACAGTCACCCAGCTGAGCCCAGTCACCCACAGAAGTGTGAGAGATAATCGTCATTATTGACTTTTGTTGTTTTATGTCAGTATATTTGGAGTTATTTGTTCTGCAGCTATGGATAAGCAGAACATTCTTATATCCATTTTCATACCCATCATTCTACTCACCTTCCTTGACCTGTAGCTATTTCATACAACAAAGTAAATCTGTCATCTCCTTATAATTCTAAACTTGGTGATATCTGTCCCCTAAATATGTTTAAACAGTTTAGAATAAGCCAAAAGAGATATAAAGGCCATATATCTAAATAAATGTTTCAGACTTTGGAGAGAACTAGACTCAGAAGTGACATGGGAGATGCAGGAAGAATCCTCCAAAGGGTTATCAACAGAAAAGGTAGAGGACCCACAATTCAGCCTCTCATCCAGGGCTTGCCATTCTATCATGGTAACTACCCCCTGTTGAATATTTCATTTCAGATTATGCCTTGCACATAAAAGTCAGATATTAAAACAAATAAGAACTTTCGCTTAGGTACTCACAGGTTCTTAAGGCCTCTGGGGCATGGGAACAGCCCCCAAGAGTGTCACATCCCCTCCTACTCACATCATCACTGTCAAAAGAAAACAGGAAAATAACATCAACAAGACAAATAAAACACAAAAACAATTATAGAGCCTCAAAAGTTATGGCTAACTACAATATGAAAAGATCACAGATACTTTTCAAATATCATTTAATGTTCATATTGTTTGATAAATTAAAAAAAATAGAAAGATCCAAAAGGGAAACTAACAGACATCCACATTTCCACCACTCTCTCTTTTTTTAATTTGGTAAAAATAATTGCTTTTTACTTTCAAATACATTACTGTAGAGAAGTGAAATTTGATAATAATAACAAGAAAAACTCTAATCCAGACACTCAAATAGTACGTAGTCTCAAATTTAGGATAAAACCGTAATCCAGAGCCTCAAATAGTAGGTGGTCTTAATTAAGACTAAATAGGTACTGTCTCTAAAAGTAGTTATAGAATTTTCTTTCTGGAAAAAAATCCTTTCTCTGTGCTTATTGTTTCCACATTTGCTTCTTTCTTATAAAGGTGGAAAGAAATTTGGGCATTTGTTTAATCTCTGGTTGTGTTTCTGAAAACGAATTAGCAGATCACAGCCTGAAACAACTGCTTCCCTTGAAAGGTTCCAGGTTCTCCATAACCCATCAATTTTCCCCATATTGCTCTTCTTTTTTAGCATTTATGATTATTTTGCTCAACACACTGTCAATTAATATTTGGGTCATAGGTATTGATTGCCTGATTTTTTGTCTGAGAATACAAAACCCCATATTTTCTCACCTTGTCATCTACATTTGCCTGACTTCGATGCTTTAAAAATATATTCACTATTTCCAAGTAAAGTTATTCTAAACATCAATTCCTTTTCTCCATTTGAATTTTATGAATAGCACTGTATTTTCTTTACACCACATTCTTAATGAGGTTACTTACCACTTCTTATAATTATGCTGGGCTTTAATTCTACTCATAGGTATTCTGCTTAGCAGTGTAAATAATATATTTTGTAAAAAAGTAAAGAACATTTAATATTTTATGTAATTTGAGCATTTGATAGATAATTTAATGCTGCCATAGACAGTTATAGCAACAAGTGTTACAGCGGGTGGTCCGGAGGACAAACCGAGGGGCACACAGAGAGTCAGAGAATCAAAGTTTATTTTGCCCGGCAGGCTCAGAGGGGCCTCGTCACTAAATTCCGAGCACCTTCTACCCGATTTTTCCCACTGTATTAAGTTGGGGTGGTCTGAGGGGTGCAGTACCAGTTGTAGGTTAGTTGATGTGTCATGCAATAGGCTAATATTATGTTGACGTGCCAGGCAATAGATTTAGGGTTATGCTGATGTCAGGCAATAGACTAGTTGATGGGCCAGGAAACAAATTAATATTATGCTGATGTGGGTCTTCCCTGAGTGGGGGAGGGGGTGTCTTCGGTGCCTGATACACCAAGTAACAGAGGGGGGTTTCTCTTATCAACACAATAGAAGGATATTTTAGCATATAAGGGAGACCATACAGAGTAGACAGAATAACAAAGAATGTTTATTATTTCTCCATATACAGCTCCATTGCCAACTCTTCAATATTAAGAGTTCTGGGTAGAAAACCTGATTAAAATTCACAATCTCCAAATCTCATTTTGTTCAATACTTGCAATCGCTAGTCCTTCAATCATTTTTATTATAATGAGTAGGAAAGCAGGCCAATTTGGGCTTCAAATCTTTTTCTTTTCTTTATCTGTTTTGTTGGAAACAAGTAATGAAAGTGACTTCTGAAGAAATCAGAGTTGCCTCATCCAAAAAGAGACTCTCAAATCCAGAAAAATCAAGTTACTTATACTGTTTATGTTAAAGACAGATAGAAAACTTTGCAGACCTAGGAATTTGTATTGACTTGTTTATGAATCCAATGGTTATCATGATTACTAAAGATATCAGAAAATAATTGGATGAGATAATTTAGTTTGGGAAAATTCTATTTTACCTAATATTTCTGAGTCTAGAAAGTCAGTGATAAACTCAATTTTTTTTTTTTACAAAACCAATATCTTTGATGTCCCAAAGACATAATAGAAAATAACTCATTTACCTTTTTGTCACTCCCTGCACTTCAGTCTATGCTACCATTTTCCTAAATGCTCACAGATTATTATTGAGGTGATAGAAAAGGGAGGATGTTTAAAACATTGGTCTTTGGGAAGAAAAGCATCAAAAAGAGCTAAAATTATATGGAATACTGTAGATCAAGCAATGAAATGTTTCCTGCTAACCTAGTAGTGGGCTAGAGTCAGGGAGTGGAACCTACTTTTGATACATGAAGGGGTAACATTTCTTTCCTCTGCAGTAGTCACATGCAGCTCTTTTCAAGCAAAAATGATAAAATGACGTTGGATTGGTTCTCTTCAGGGCATGAATAAATCAGCCCTAAGAGTGAGTTCCTACTCAAGCCTCTACCAAAAGGTTTAGGAAGATCTTTATCAGAAATTTTCATAAAGTTACTCCAGGGCAGGCATTCAGGACTATATTTAAACCAATAGCACAATATCTAGTTCAAGTCTAGTTTTTATGCATGACAAGAAGGAATAAGAAAGAATCAAGTTTTAGATTCATTCTGTAACTGGCCCCTGTTGAACAAATTTCAATGAACCTTGAATAATCCTCTCCATTAACTAACTACTTGTCCTTTTGAGTTGTTACAAGAAATGGTGGATTGTCTGCAAGACAAAGGAGATAAGATTATGAAGGCCCCAGGGCAGACTTCCTGACTCCAAAATTCACTATCCCCCACAACCTGCCCCCAGTGCTTGTAGCCCTTTGTGAGATACACCATGAGCTGCCTTAAGGAGGTGGCCCCTCCTTTAAGAGCCGATGATCTCTGTTAGCAGGAGACACGATTTGGGGCAGCTTCTCCTGTTCACCAGACAAGAAGTCTGTCATATGGAAAATTCCATTCTTCCTTGGCAATCCTCATTGTCTAAATAATTGGAGTCTTTGTGCAACGTTAGCAAGTGGACCTAGGCTAAAATCCTCTTGTGGTTTCAACAACAATTTTATCTTCCATATGTCCAGGAGTTCCTCAATAAAGGGCCATGTGGCCATCTAGAGGGCAGTAAAAATGGGATATTTGCTACTTTTTGTGCCAGTTTGTCTCCTGGGAAGTTGAGAACTGTCTAAAGCAAGGGGCCATAACCTGAGGTTCTAAGGACACAGTAGATCTACAAATTTGAATGGGGAAAATATTTCATCTTGACTTCCACTCACTTTTAATAGCAATTTAAATCAAACCATAAGAGTATCAACTGTACCTATGCTTTGGTCACCAAAGAATCACAGGTTAATATCAAATTTCAGTTGTTGCACATATCTTGAGATATTATTTGTATTCATCACTACTTTTAAAGTATGGTAGGTATTAGCTCCACCATTAGATCCTACGCATAGTGTTAATAAATAAGTACATGTTTTATCATATTACATTTTAAAAATATTTTGATAATCTATTATAATATTAGTTTCCTCTGTACCATAGACTGAATTATGTAACATCAAAATTTATATGTTGAAGTCCTAACCCCTAAAGTAATTGTATTTGGAAATAAGGAATATAAGGAGATAATTAAGTTTAAATGAGATCATAAGGGTGGGGCCTCAATCTGATAGGATTACTCTCAGTGTAAGAAGAGACACGGAAGAGCTTTCTCTCTCTCTTCCCCCACACTTGCATGAAGAAGAGATCATGTGAGCACACAGAGAAATGGCAGGCAACTACAAACCAAGAGAAGAGCCCTCACAATGAAACTTGCCTTGTGGCCCTTTGATCTTAGACTTTCCAGACTCCAAAACTGTGAGAAATAAATTTCTGTTGTTTAAGCCACTCAGTCTATGGTAATTTGTTACGGCAGCCTGAGCAGACAAAGACATTCTTAATCTTTGAATCTTATTTTATGTGTTAAGAAAACACTATGCTTTGAAATGCAATAGCCTTCATGAGATTTCCAAAAAGCCTGATATCATTTTTTAAAGTTAAGAAATTCTACTCTAGAACAAGAGGATCATGGTAGATTACTACTCTTATTATACCTGGCCTTTTATTCACTCTGCTTTCCTTAGAGACTTACTGCTATAGACTGTTAGCAGACTTACTGCTATAGTCTGTGACTCTCTCCACCCCCACCCTTGCAAATTCAGTTGTTGAAAACTAATCCACAATGTGATGGTATTAGGAGATGGTGTCTTTGTGAAGTGATTAAATCATGAGAGTACAGCCCTCATGATTGAGGTTAGTGTCCTTATAAAAGAGACCCCAGAGAGTTCTATCACCCCTTTCTTCCATGTGAGGAAATAGCAAGGAGCCTGACCTCTGTGAACCAGGAAGAGGACCCTCACCAAATCCCAAATCTGCCAGTGCCTTGATCTTGCACTCCCCAGCCTCTAAAACTGTGAGCAATAAATGTTTGTTGTTTAAGCCACTCGGTATATGGTATTTTTGTTACAGCAGCTGTAACAGACTAAGACGTGCCTAATTCTAACTGTTCCTAATTATTTGGTATAGTAGCAGGAAATACTTTTAAATCATGTCTCTCCAGAATCCAGATTTTGTTGGGGTTTTAGCAAGAGTCAGGATCCAGAAAATTATCTCTATCAGGGCTTTCTTTCATTTTGTAACTGGCTCTAAGAACAAATTTCAATAACCCCTAGATGTTTGGTTTTTTTTTTTTAAATCCTCTCCCATCTTTTAGATTCTCAGGCAAGTAGGGCATGATGACCAGAATCCCAAATCTTTTCATTAATTACTTGATCTTTCTGAGTTGTTTCCCAGAAATGGCAGAATTTTTTCAAGACAAGGAGCTGAGATTCTGAAGGCTCCTAGGCAGACTTACTGATACCAAAACTGGCCATCCCCCACCACCTGCCCAAATGCACACAGCCCCTTGTTAATTACACCACCACCTGCCCCAATACACATAGCCCCTCTTAAAAAGCCTGTACTCTCCATTAGTCAGGGAGATAGATTTGAGGCTGATTCTGATTCCCTGTTCTCCTGACAGATGTGATTCATATTAAAAATTGCTTTCTTCCTTGGCAATCAATCCTTGTTATCTCAGTAATTGGCTCTTTGTGTGGCAAGCAACTAGACCTAGACTGAAACTTCCTTGTAGTTTCAATAACAATTTCAGTGGCTATTCTGAGCCAAGCTATTCTGGGATACAGGGATGAATGATGAAGCCCCTAAACTCATGGAACATACAGTCTGCAATGAAACACAGGTTTGTGAGAAATCATTACAAAGTGGAATGATAAACACTTTATCACCTTTTCAACCTTAATTCATATGCTCCTATGCATACCCCTACCCAGTACTTCTGGAATTCCCTCTTTGAATGTTCCTATGCTCATAGGAAAGTTCTACTTCTTCTCTAAATTCTGGCCATCACAATATTACTCATATTTCAGATCCCAATTTGTATGTGATAAGGGAATGCACCAGAGCATAGTTCATGCATGGAAAAAAATCCTTAGTAGCTCATAATTCTCCTCAAATGTCTTCTCCTCTTCCATGAAGTTTTCTATAATATCTGTATAGTAATATCCCTAAGCAATCAGATCACAGAGTATTTTTTCATATAATATACAATAATGAATACATTCTTCCCTATAAAACTGACCCTATTGGCAGAGAATTTTTTTTATTTCAGTATATTACAGGAGTACAAATGTTTAGGTTACATGTATTGCCTTTGCCCCACAATGGAAGAGATTTTTATTTTCATCTCTGTTTGATGATTGGTTTTTGAAGGCCAGATATGTGATTTATTTATCCTTATATTTTTCCAGGACTAAGACTAGTGCTTGAGGTGCCACCTAATAAGAATTTGTTGAATGAGTAAATAACTCAATATTCCCAGAAAAAAAACAAGTAAGCCCTCTCACTGTCAAAAATAATTGACAAAGTACTCATTTATGAGCACAGCTGTTCCATACATCAATTTCAAAATGTGGCTAAAATCAATTTCCAGGCCGGGCGTGGTGGCTCACGCCTGTAATCCTAGCACTCTGGGAGGCCGAGGCGGGCGGATTGCTCAAGGTCAGGAGTTCAAAACCAGCCTGAGTAAGAGCAAGACCCTGTCTCTACTAAAAATAGAAAGAAATTAATTGGCCAACTAAAAATATATAGAAAAAATTAGCTGGGCATGGTGGCGCATGCCTGTAGTCCCAGCTACTCGGGAGGCTGAGGCCGAAGGCTCGCTTGACCCCAGGAGTTTGAGGTTGCTGTAAGCTAGGCTGACGCCACGGCACTCTAGCCAGGGCAATAGAGTGAGACTCTGTCTCAAAAAAAAAAAAAAAAGAGAAATCAATATATCAAAGGGATACCTATATTCACAGGTTTACTGCAGCACTATTCACAATAGCAAAGA
>CAUYRT010045638.1:0-26532 GCA_963574885.1 Lepilemur ruficaudatus
ATAATGTATCAACTGATTTGTAATCTGTGATAGAAAAATCAATTGTAGTATCATGTTTAAATATTAACAATTTTTCAAATATATGTCATATTATAAATTAAAAAAAATAAAAAATAAAGTAATGAACAAAAAAAAAAAAAAGAGTTCACCAGTTAGTAGGAATGCAAAAACGTGAACAGAGATATAATAATTCACTTTAATAAACATTTATCACCTGCCTATTATATGTAAGCTGTTGTCCCAGATGTTGAGGGAAAACACTATACATTAGCTTAATTCATAACTCCTTATCACGTTATTACATATATTATAATAAGATAAGTTCAACAAAAAGTGCTTTTGAAACAGAGTTAGGAGACATTATTGCTAGTAGGTGGAGGGGAAAAGAGCAGAGGAAACTTCATAGATAGGTACAAAATAATCTGGATGCCAAAGATGGGCAGGATTTCAGCATATCAAATGTGCGCATGTGCAATAAAAGGTTAAATCAGCAGGCCTGGGTTACCCAAACCCCTGCATTACAAAGAAAAGACTGAGCCCTGGCCACCTCCTAGGAGAAAACCTCAAACCCTTGAATGTGCTGCTTGATAAGATTGTCTCTGTATCTCTGGGGCCTTGGGCCAGACCAGGCAGTTTAGGCTAACAACGTGATATACAGTGGGGGCCTTGGGCCCTGCTGTGTCAGTTTGACCTCTGGATGGGATGGAGACTAAGTAACCAAGGTCAGCCCCCTGGGTGCTCCATGCCTATGTGACAGACCTGCAATAAAAACTCTGTACCCTTAGGCTCAAGTACACTTTCCTAGTTGACAATACTCCCTACCTATTGTCACACATCACTACTGGAAGAATTAAGCATTATTTGTACAACTCTACTAGAGAAAGACAACTGGAAGTTTGTGCCTGGTCTCTCCTGGACTGTGACCTGTGTACTTTTTATCTTTCCTAATTCCAATTTGTATCATTTCACTGCAATAAACTGCAACCATGAACATAACAGCTTTTCTGAGTTCTCTGAGTGAGTTCTATGAGTCAATCATTGAACCTGAGTTGGTCTTGATGACCCCTGACACAGATTGCCAAATAACCAGGACCTTGAAGGATAGGCAGGATTTCAGCATTTCAGATACAAGGCAAAAGGAGACACGAGAGTCAGACCTCAAAAAGGTCTAAATATTTTCATGTCAATACAGTGTCAAGACTGGAAATGATTTTTAAGCATCTGAGACATATAGATCTATAAGTGCTATTGGCAATAAACAAATCAATTTCTAACAGAAACAGATATATCCCACATTTTTTAAATCATTTAAGAATCATCCTTTCTCTGATAGTTGCAACAAGAAAAAAAATCCTATAATATTTTCATTCATGCTTTATAGACCTCAGACATTAATTCTTCATACTATTAAACATAAATTATATTTTTTCTATAATTCTAATTTTAAAGCTTATGATTTTCTCTATTACACATAGGGTTAAATCCTCTTTAAAAATCACCAGAATAATTACTCTCAAACATGAATATATTTGTATCTAGAAATTTCCAAGACTGATGTGCAATAAAGATTTTTATAACATGTATTAAAATACTTTTTTCTCAAATTATGTCTACATTGCAACACAATATGAACAAGTTGGGCAATATTTCCCATAAGTAACTAAATTACACCCTTGAATATAACATTTATAATCCTCACTTTAGTTGATACTAGTAACATATTAACAGAAATTTGATCAGGTATGCTAAAAGAAAAGTTTAGCACAGTGTTTTATTTTTAGTGGGCTGAATAAAAGTTTGGTGAATGAATACACACACACACACATATATATAACAGAGGAAAAGAAGGGAAAATTAGAAATATACTCTGGAAAAAAAGAATGTGAACAAAAATAATGGAAAATGTGTCTTGATAATTATTCTAATGTTATATGACAACCGTTAATAAATAAAAGAGTTGATCTTGTGGAGGTAGAGAGTAGAATGAAGGTGACCAGAGGCTGGAAAGGGTCAAGGGAGGAGGACGAAGAGAGGGTGGTTAATGGATACAAACATACAGTTAAATAGAAGGAATAAGTTCTAGTGTTCATCAGCACAGTAGGGTGACTACACTTAACAATAATTTATTGTACATTTTAAATAGCTAGAAGAAAAGATTTAAAATGTCCCCAACACAAAGAAATGGTAAATGTTTATTTGAGCAAACAGCAATTCATGGATCAAACAGTACCAAACTGAAAACTGAAAGCCGTATGCGGCTCTACCGGATGGTTCAAAGGGAAGGCTTTTATAGGGTGAATGTAGAAGAGTAAAAAAAAGTATTTGATTGGTTAAAGTTTGAGCAGTTGCCGTATTTGGATTATCCTGGTAGAAAGTCCCTGATTATATAATTAATACTCAGTTGGACAGTTATGACTGGCTAAGCTTAAGTTTCACTTGGTTTATGCAGGAACCCATGGTGTTGAAACCATCTTCGCCTAATGGCTTCTCTTAAGTTTATTTTTGTTTTGGGGGTTTGTTTTTTGTTTGTTTTTGTTCGTTTTTTGTTTTTTTTTAGACAAGGTCTCTCTCTGTTGCTGGGGCTAGAGTGCAGTGGCATCATCATAGCTCACTGCAACCTTGAACTCCTGGGCTCAAGCAATCCTTTTACATCAGCCTTCTGAGTAGCTGGGACTACAGGCATGCACCACCACGCCCAGGTAATTTTTCTACTTTTTGTATAGACAGGATCTTGCTATTGGCCAGGCTGGTCTCTGACTTCTGGGCACAAGCGACCTCATGCCTCAGCCTCCCAAAGTGCTGGGATTACAGGTGAGAGCCACCACACCTCTTATTTTGACAATGGATAAACACACAAACATGTTATCTATTCAGACAATGAAATATTTGGCCACAAAAAGGAATTAAATACTGATACATGCTGTAATGTTGATGAACCTTGAAAACACTGTGCTAAATGAAAGAAGCCAGTCACAAAAGACCATATATTATACTATTCTATTTATATGAAATTTCCAAATTAGGTAAATCTATACAGATCAAAAGTAGATTAGTTCTTGCTTAGGACTGGGGAGGATAGTTGGGCAGGAGGTGATAACTAAAGTATTTGTGGTTTTTGAGATGATGTAAGTGTTCTAAAATTGTGATGATGCTCGCACGTATCTGTGAATATTCTAAAATCCTTAATTTGTACCCTTTAAAGGGATAAGTGTATGGGATATGAATTTTACCTTAGTAAAGACATAATTTAAAAATCAGTGGCCCTTTATGTGTACCCTCTCTCTTATATAGAGCTTCTAGGTAGTCACCTTTATCTTAGGTCATGTTCCCTAGAAGTGGTCTTGGATTCAAGTGGGTTGCAATGTATTGAAGGAGTGCTCTTCACAAACACTTGTAAGGGAGTGAGGACTACAATTAGGAAAGAGGAAAGAGGCAAGCAAAGATAAAGTCTAGCTTCAGCCTGCTTCATGGGGGCTCTGGGGCCTAAACTGACCCTACAGAATTGTCCCCACCTTGAATCAAAAGGGCTGGTCTTATGTGCCCCCAAGTAAATCCATATTTGGCTGCAGCTACCCCCAGCAGCTGGAGTTGTAACCTTTTTGATAAGCAGGTTCCATTAGCTGAGAACAGTTATATAGCCCATGAAAGGGGCAGCTGTGAGTCATTAGCAGCCAAAACAACACAGCTAGAGGATGAGTGCAGCAGGCTAGCAAAGGGTGTCTGAGCAGTGCATCACCCAAATCTACTAGGTACCCCCATGGAAGTTGGCAAATATTTAGCTAAAATAATTCACTACAGTATCATTTATAATAATAAGAACTATATTTAGTTGCCCCAAATTTGAAGGTGTATGTTTTGTTCATACAGCAGAACACTACTAGCCATTAAAGACATGGTAGAAGATCATTTAGAAAAATGGAAGTAAATTTCAGAAATATTGTAAGGTGAAAAGACCACAAAAGCATGGGCAGTATAATCTTATTTTTATAAATGTAGCAGTATGTATGGTTTATACACATTCTTTCCCTTTTGGAAAGGAAACATAAAAATTTAAAGAATTGTTATTGCTCAGTGGCAGAATTATAGCTATTTTTATTTTCTACATTGTGTTTATCAGCTTAGTCTGTATTGCTTTTGTATAAAGAAGTAATTTCAAATATTATACACCAATAATTTAATTCTCAAATTTGAACTGGAATAGTGTGATCATACTCAAATAATGTAAGACTAAAGTGTAAGACTCCAGGAAAGAATGTGGTTCTTGGAGAGATTACCATCCGAGCGTGTGCTCCTCTACTTTGCGCATTTGATTTTATCATTACACTTACAGCTGGTCAGGTCGGTGGTCACTGACGAACAAGGGGTGAATCTATAGATCAAAATGCCCATGTACCAATTTTCAAAGGAGGAAACACACCTTCCATCAACCACTTCTGTCGTCACTTATTCACAGCCCCGTCCATGTTTCCAAGGTCAGGTACCCGAGAAGACCTGTGAGTTAACAGAAGCCTGCTAGGTAAATACACGGAGCAGGTGGTCTGGAGAAATATTTCATCCTGGCTTCACGCTGAGGCCCAACGAATCGCATTAGACAGCCCAGGGCCTCCCTGTGCCGGCTCCAGTCCAGCACTCCTGGGCACAACTGGTAGGATGAAGAATGTGCGCCTGCCTTGGGAGCAGCTCTCCCTACAATGGTCAGACACTGGCGTGACTGGGAACAAAAAGGTGAGTTGACCCGAGTTGCCCATCTTGGAAATTTAAATTAGGGGTTACTAAAATAATGAATCTCTTAGTGTGAACAGAGGCTGGAACAAAGCCATGAAACCTTGTCAGGGCCATGGTGAGTCATGGAAAGCCAATGTTGTGAGGCAAAAAAAAAAACCCACATTGAGAAAAAAGACACCATAAGCTGAGAGGCCATGGTAGCCCATGAGGAGGCAAAGAGTCACCTTAAGTCTCTAAAGTGACCTCAGTTCCTGGCTGCTTTCCTATATCCTTTCGCACATATCCTCATAATAAACTCTGAGGTGAGCAGAATCTTGAGCGAAGATTCCCCCAAGAGTGGAAGGCACTATTAAGTTCACAAAGCTATGGCTTTGCAAAGGTAAACAGGAACATCAACTTGTATTTAAAAAAATAACGAAGAATATGTGGAGACAAAACAGATAGCAACAGCCTGGAAAACCATATAGAATATTTAGAAACCCAGAATAAAATTATCTAAAATCAAAATAACCCCTGGATGTCTTCCTATGAGAAATGAATTGTACGTTTCAGTTATAAAATAGACCTTTCTTAGGAATTCATCTCTGCAACATTTTTGCTTTAAGGCATGAATTTTAAGAATTTATATTTCACCAACTTGAAGTATGTAGCACAAGCACCTCTTACATTTAAACAGGGACACACGAAATTTATCTGTAAACATTCCGTATGAAAAGATCAAAGAAAGAAGTTGTTCTACAAAGACACAGTATTGAAGATAAAAGACAACTAAGAAAGAATATGATGGTGCTGTGAAATGTTTCATTTTTCGGTTAAGTATGACATTCTTTAGGGGATCCCATAATTATGATGCCAGGCATTGTCTCCAGGCTGTTCTGAATCATGTTGCACTCAAGCCTTAACTGCTTTAACCCGTGTCAGATAGATGGGGCCTCTATCATTTTAAAAGAGCACTGTTACAACTCCTAGAGATTCACAAACCAAGGTCGTAGCAACAAAAGTCATAGAACAAGCTCCCTGAAAATTGTCTGAAATCGGTTCAGGTCAGTTGAACAAAACAAAGAAACTGGTACTGGTCTAGCTATCTTTTAAAGCCCCTTTGTCCTGCAAACAAATTCAAGGAGGAAGCCAAATTTAACCTTCCAGGCAGATAACTGACTTTGTGATGCTTTCTTTATAGAGTGGTTGCAGATAAGGGCAAATACTGTACATGGACAAACATTTGAACCACGCTAACCATAAATGTGGAACCCAAGGAGTGGTAAAATGACAGTTTGCAAAACTATCAGTGGACATAGTGTCTTAAATCCAAGCTGGAGTCTCGATGACATTTACATTGTGAATTTTGATACCAAATCCCATTGAGTCCAGGTAGAGATATTCCAAAAATCAGAACATTTAGTAAATGACAGGAACATGTTTCTCCAATGACAACAAATATCTTATGAATAATTAAAACAACCCATATCTGTATTTTGCATCACAGTGGAAAACTTACTTTCACATTCATAATCTCCTTCAAGCCTTCTAAAATCCTGTGTGTTAAACGTTATGATTCCCATTTTACAGGTGAGGAAAGGGAAGAGGTGTTAATTAACTTGACCAAGACAACGCAGCTAGTAAGTGGCCACCCAACTGACATTTAATGTTTCTCTGATCTCACAAAGATACTTGAAGGGTGTAGATATGATATATATAATAATTTCATTTAAAAATATCATAGGACAGAATTAAGATCACAAATATAAACACGAAAATGTCACAGAAGTACAGAGCTCATCAATTCTTTGGAGAAAGTGGCCTTATATGGCACACACATAACAATTATTATTACTCATTAATGGAAACTATTCTCTGGGGATATTAAATTTACTGTAATATTAATAAAGCTTTAGAAAACCCAGAGGATTGTTTATTGTATGGAAGCAGTGTGGATTATGCATAACCAGGGAAGCACGGTGAAGTGTGCTTATCCTGGTTGTATGGCCTTTTATTTTAATCATCATCTTTGCTTGGCCAGTAATTATACTTTGATGTTCCATAGCACAGAGAAGCTGACAAGGCAAAGAAGCAGATTTGAGTCGGTTTTTCATTGTTTCTCATAAAGACATGATTTGTGGTTTTGATGTTTTCCTTTACACCGTGCTTTCAGATGAGCAAATCCTCCCCTCAAGAAAAGAAACACAATCAGCCAAATTGTCAACATTCTTCATCTCTGCCACCACTTAAGACAGCTTATTTGCATGTGCAGTGAAGGCTCTTATTAGCTCTTTTGCTCCAGCACCTTATCTTGAATCTATAATACTTTATTCTGATCTTAAAATAAAAAGACATTATATCTCTAGCTCTGTGATTTTGATAATGCCCAGCCTATAGAATTTAGTGCACAGTTGACACTGTTCTTTTCTCAAACTATACTGTGAGACAAGTTGCAAGTATTTTTTTAAAATTATTCATTTAACAAGTTATGAAATCTCTCTGTAGTACACAGAATAAGCACCTACTGGAGTTTCTCCTTATCTGAAATTAAAGTCACCCTCCCTTCTTATCTAATCAATGTAACCAAGATTCTGCAGTACTAAGAAGACTCATTCAGATTCAAAAGACCCACTGGAAAATTAAATTCCCTAATAGCCTAACATCTGAGCGGAATCAGAGACACAAAAAAGAGCATTTCCAAAGGGAGTTAGGGGAAAGAATAACATACACAGAGTGTTGGCTTTCTCATCCTGGAACTGAGCTTTGGAGATGCCCAGATGCCAGGAGGAGGTTAATGAAACTCAGGACAGCAAAAACCATGAGAAACTTCTAAGATGGAACTTAAGATCCTGAGGTGGTAGGAAATAGCAGCCAAGAGCAGAAGAGAGTCAAGTACCATGGACAGAGAACATGCCGTGAGAAGCTATTTTCCCTCCCAGCATGCTGTGGATGTTAAATCAGTAGGGCCAACCTGGGAATAGCCAGCTGCAGTGGGGAGCCAGCAACTACATGATGGGCCAATCCCTAGTTCCACTTCCCTCCAACCCTACTGCCTGGTAATTATAACCGTGGGAAGCATCGGTTAGAAAATAGTGCCTGAGACAAAGGTATAGGGAAGTTCCCTGAGGGGCAGGGTGGATTGGGATGGGTACAGGTAGAGGGAAACTAACAGGGAATTATTAACATTGGATTGTACATATGAATTTCTCTACCCTGAGTCATACTCAATGTAAGCAGAAGAAAAGAAATAATAAAGATAAGAGCAGAAATTAATGCAATAAAATATTAAAAAATAGAGAAGAATCAATGCAACCAAAAGTCAATCAATAAAATTAATATGCTTGAAGCTCTGACTGGGGTGGAGGGGTGGAGGGAAAAGGTAATATACGTAACCTAAACATTTGTACCCCCATAATATGCTGAAATAAAAAATAAATAAAATAAAAGCCTGAAATATGGAATATGATTACTGACACCAAAGTGCTGCTGTTGTGCTTTTGAAGGACTTTTAAAGATGTTTTTTGTTTGCTAAATGAATCTGCAAAGCAACAAAAAAAAATTAATAAATTTCTAGTTAGACTGATCAAGATCATAAAAGAGAAACTAATCAACAATATCAGGACTGAGAAAGGAAACATTATAGTTCCTACCCACATTAAAAAGATAATATGGGAATATTATAAACCTTTTATGCCAATAAATTTGAAAATTTAGATCAAATGGTCGAATTATTTGAAAGACACAAACTTCCAAAATTAATCCAAGAATAATATGAATAGCCCATTAGCTATTATCTATTGAATTAGCTATTATCTGTTGAATTTATACTCTAAAATTTTTCCCATGAAGAAAATTCCAAACAGAGGGATTTACTGATCAAACTCTGCCAAATATTTATGGAAGACATAATCACAAACTATTCCAGAAAATACAAAAGGAGGGAATATTTCCCAATTCATTCTATGAGGCTAACGTTAGCATGATACCAAACCAAAGACGCTGCAATAAAAGGAAATCACAGACCAATATCCCTCATTAGCATAGATGCAAAAATTCATAATAAAATTTTATCTAGTTGAATCCAACAATATATAAAAATGGAATTATACCATGACCAAGTAGGGTTATTCACAGAAATGCAAAAATGGTCTAACATTTGAAAATGGATAACTTCAATTCACTATACAGTTTCAGTATCCCTTATTTGAAAAGATTAGGATCAGAAGTATTTAGGATTTCAAATTTTTTCAGATTTTGAAATATTTACATATATATAATGAAATATCTTGGGGATACGACTCAAGTGTAAACATGAAATTCATTCATGTGTGATATATACCTTATACACATAGCCTAAAGTTAATTTAATACAATGTTTTTAATAACTTTGTGCATGAAACAAAGTTTTCATTAAGTAATTATATGCAGAATTTTCTACTTGTGGCAGGGTATCATGTCAAGGCTCAAAAAATTTTGGATTTAGGAGCATTTAGGATTTTGGATTTTCAGATTGGGGTGCTCAACCTATATTAACCATATGATTAACTCATTAGGTGCTGAAAAAACCATTTTATAAAATTCAACATCAATTTGTGTTAAAAATTTTCAGCAAACTAGGAATAGAAGAGAACTTCAACTTGAAAAAGAACATAGATGTAAAGCATCTATGTTCATTCATATACATTAGAGAGCTTGTCTAATGAAATTAGAATTAATGGTGAATTCTGAATGTTTGAATGCTTCCCTCTAAAATCTGAAACAATTAATAAATATCTGCTCTCACCACTTCTATTCAACATTGCATGAGAGGTACTAGCAAATGAAATAAGTTCTAAAAATACATAAAAGACATACAGATTAGAAAGGAAGAATGAAAACTATTTTTTTAATCACAGTAAACATGATCATGTTTGTCGAAAATGTTAAGGAATCTCAAAAGCTACTAAATCTAATAAGTGAGTTTAGCAAGCATCAGCTTCAGCTGCTAAAACAAAATACCATAGACTTGGTGGCTTAAACAACAGAAATTTATTTTCTCACAATTCTGGAGGCTGCAAGTTTGAGATCAGGGTGACAGCATGGTCAAGGTCTGATAAGGGACCCTTCCTGGCTTGCAGATGTCTTCCTTCTTGCTGTGTACTCACATGGCCTGTCCTCTGTGCATGCATATGGAGAAGGAGCACAAGCTCTCTAAGGTCTCTTCGTACAGAGATACTAATCCATCGTGAGGACCTCAACCTCATGACCTTATCTAAACCTGAACACCTCTCAAAGACCCTGTCTCCAAATATCATCACCTTGAGGAGTTAAGCAGGGGGTACAATTCAGTCCATAGCAGCAAGGTTTCAGAATACAAGGTCAATATACACATATCAATTTAATTTCTTTATACCAGCAAAGAACTTCAGAAGTTTAAATTTTTTAAAAATATCAGTCACAAACAAAAAACTAAGAAATATGATCCTTAAGGATAAATTTGACAAAAGATGGGCAACACATGTATACTGAAAACTAAAAAACATTGCTGAATGAAACTATAGAGACTAAATATATACATAGATATACTATTTAATGGACCAAATGACTCTGTATTGGTAAAATTTCAATTCTCACCATCTTGAGCTATAGATTCAACAAAATGCCAATCTAAAATCCAGCAGGGTTTCTATGTAGACACTACAATATCAATTTTAAAATTTATATTATAGTACAAAGGACTTAGAATAGTTAAAACAATTTTGAAAAAGAACACTATTGATGGCTTTATCCTACCAATTTACTGATTTTGACTTCAAGACTTATTATCAAACTGCAGTAAACAAGATGGTATGACGTTGGTGAAAGACATACCTATTAATCAACAAAACTGAACAAAGAGCCAAAAATAGACCCATACATATATGACCAAAATATTTTTGGCAAGGGTTCCAAGGCAACTCAATGGGGAAAAATAATTTTTCCAACCAATAGTGCCAGAACAATTGGATAGCTATATGCAAATATATATGAACATGTATATGAATAAACATTGTCTCATTGTCTCATCCCTCACGTCATATACAAAAATTTACTTGAAATGGATTATAGACCTAACCATAAGAGCTACAACTAAAAAGCCCTCTACAAGAAAGCACAAGAGAAAATCTTAGTGACTTGGGGCTGGACAAAGATTCCATAAAGAGGACATGAATAGAATGAACTATAAAAGAATAGATCAGTAAACTGGAATTCATTAAAATTAAAAACACTTGCTCTAATTGCAAAATAAAACCACAATGAAATACCACCTCATACCCATTAAGAGGGTTTCCATCAAAAGAAAAACACAGAAAATAAAACAAGTATTGGTGAAAACGGGAAGAAATGGAAAGGAAAATGGTGCAGCTGCCATGGAAAACAGTATGGAAGTTCCTCAAAAAAAATTAAAATTAAATTATATAATAGTATGATTCAGCAATCCGTCTTCTGAATATATATCCAAAATAATTGAAAGCAGGATCTAAAAGAGATATCTGTACATCTATGCTCATAGCAACATTATTTACAATAGCCAAAAGGTGTAGGCAACCCAAATGTCCATCAGGGGGTAAATGAATGAACAAAATATGGCATATACATACCATGGAATATTATTCAGCCTTAAAAAGAAGAAAATTTTAACCTATGCTTCACGGATGAACCTTGAAGACATTATGCTAGGTGAAATAAACCAGTCACAAAAAGACAAATACTATATATAATTGCATTTATATGACATACCTAGAATAGTCAAATTTATAGAGACAGAAAATACAATGGTAGTTGCCAGGGACTGGCAAGAGGGAGTAATGAGGGGTTAGTGTTTATTGGGTACAGAGTTTCAGTTTGCAAGAGGGAAAATGTTCTGGAGACGGATGCTGGTGGCAGTTGCACAACAATGTGAATGCATTTAACACCACTGAGCTGTACACTTAAAAATGGTTATGATGGTAAATTTTATGTCATATGTATTTTACCACAGTTAAAAATAATAAAAATAAAAACACTTGCTCTTCGAAAGAATGAAATGAAATGGCAAACCATTGACTTGGAGCGATATTTGCAAACATGTATTTGACAAGTGACTTGTCAATATATTCAAAATATATAAAGAATTCTTAAACTCAGTAGTAATAAGATAAACAACCTCAGAAAAATATAAAATATTTCAACAGGTACTTCACCACGAAAATGTATGAATGGCAAATAAGCACATTAAAAGATACTCAACATCTTTAGTCATTTGGGAAATGTAAATTAAAATCACAATGAAATTCCAGTATACGTCTATTAGAATAGATAAAATTTTTAAAGACTGACCACACCAACTGTTGCCAAGGATGTAGAGGAACTGGAACTTACACACACTACTGGTGGGAGTGTAAATTGGTATTGTCTCTTTGAAAAACCCTTTGGCAGTTTTATAAAAAGTTAATATACACTTAGCATATGCTGATCTGTTCCACTTTTACAAATGAAAAATGTCTATTCATATCCTTAGCCCACTTTTTAATGGTTTTTTTGTTTGTTTGTCTTTGTTGTTTGAGTTCCTTATAAATTCCGGATATTATTCCCCTCTTGGATGTATAATTTGTAAATATTTTCTTCCACTCTCCAGGTTTTCTATTCACTTTGTTGATTATTTCTTTTGCTATGCAGAAACTTTGTAGTTTAATTAGTTCTCACTTGTTTATTTTTAACAAAAATTGTTTTTCTTTTGCTAGGTAAGTTGCTGATGAGCTGTGGATGAAGAGGTCAAGGGGTATTCTACCCATGGACAGCACTTGGATCATCAACAAAAATAATTCCAGTTGTTTCCAGATTCTCCAGAAGACCTTAGATGTTAAAGTGCGATGTATACACAACAGGTTGGGTCTGTAACATACCTGTCAGTCACCTCTATTGCAGCTATGCCAGATCTGTGCCATTTCCCTTATTAAAATTTCTGGGCCCATCCCTAGAAGGATAAATAAGTAAAATGTGGAAGATATGACACTACACAGTAGTCACAGTAGTACTGATCCAGGTCTGTATCTGGTAAGTGAAACCTGGTAATAAATAGAATAAAATATAAAGGACAATACCACGAAGACAAGTTAAAAATATATACACACAAGACAATATTCTATCTCAAGGATACACACATGGGTTGAGTGCACATAGTGGGGGAGGAGAGTGGAGTGGGGATGGAGGATGACGTGGAGAACAGGAGAGCAAAAAAACTAGGGAGGCACTAAGCATAGACTGCACTGACGCTGCACCATGAACTGAGAAGTGCGATTACACCACTACCTGAGGTCCAAACACCAACACAAAGCCAAAAACAAAAGGAAAATGGTGTACACCATGAAAAAGCAAAGCTCAGTATTAAGAACCAATGCTGAGGGCTTGAGCATGGAGGAGACAGGGAGGTGGGAGGCTCAGTAGAAAATCTGCACAGAATTCTTCTGGGAAAGCAGGTGGAAAGGGAAATGAGGAAGACAGATTACAGACCAAAGAGAGAGGACTTTGTGGCAATATCAAGCAGGTGTTGAGAACTTTGGAGTCAGAGTCCCAGTTCTACCACATACTGGACTGTGTGTTCTTGACCAAGACACTCAAGCTTACTATACTTCCAGTTCTCTTCAGTAAAATGAGGATAATAACAGTCTCTCCCTTAGGATTGTAATGATTAAATGATATAGTGTATTTCAAGTAGGTATCACAGTGTCTCTGACATCATAAAAGCCAAATAAACATTACTGAAGTTGAAATTTTTGTACTAATAGTTGTATTGATATTGCCATGAGATTTATCTTGTCATAAGATCATGATTAGAGAACATGCACTGGTGTGCTTTCTGGACTACCACCCCTATTTCCAAAGCTTTATCTTGATACTCTTTGATCCATCACATTCTTATAAGAGCTCACTGACATCATCACTATGCTATATTCTTATAAGACCACTGTTATAATCTTATATATTCACAAAACAATGTGGTTTGAATTGTGCCTCCCAAAAAGATATATCCAAGTCCTAACTCCCAGTTCTTGTGGATGAGACCTTATTTGTAAAAAGGCTCTTTGCAGATGCAATTAAGGTAAATCTCTTGAGATCAGATAATCCTGGATTAGGGAGGATCCCGAATCTTAAATCCTTATAGGAGACACACTAGTGAAAACCATGAGAAGGTAGTGGCTGAGATTGGAGCAAGGTGTCTACAAGCCAAGGATCATCAAGGATTGCAACAGCCACCAGAAGTTAGAAAAGAGGCATGGAACAAATTCTCCCTCAGAGCATCTAGAACAAACCAACCCTGCCAACACCTTGATTTCTAGCCGCAAGAACTGTGAAAGAATACGTTTCTGTTGTTTTAAACCACCAATTTTGTGCTAATTTGTTAAAGCAGCCCTAGGAAACTAATATAAGCAGTGTCCCTCAAATTCCCCAGTGTGATGAAAATAAGGGTCATTTGCTGTTTCTGCAGCCTGCCTGGCTTCCTTCTTGGTCAGCCAAGTAAACACCAGGAAGTGCTGCCTTGACCAGAAGACCAAGGAAATTCCTCTTTGCATTTCCTTTCCTCTTTCCCCACTGCTAGTGATTCCACATCCATCTGGAACGACCTCCTGACTTCAATTCTCCCATCCTCTCAGTGCCAGTTCAGAGCAGGGAGAACGGATGATGATGAAGATAAAAGAGGAGGAAGGAGGGAAGCAGAGAAACAGGTGTGCCACCTTGCTTCCCATGATTACTCCTACGTCAGCATTAGCATATCCTGAAGTTTCATTATAGAAACCAATCTGCCAATATTAATATCAACTACCATACACTTCATACCTATCATGTACCAGGCTCATTGCCACTTGCTTGGCAAACATATAATTCAGTACGAGAACTTGGGGCAAGTATCATTGTCCCTAATTCATAAGTAGGGAGTCAAACATTTTTTTAAAAGGCTTAAAATTTGCCCAAAGTCATATAAACTCTATATTTTCAGATCTAATATTCAAACCCAGGTCAGGGTGGCTCCAAAGATTATTCTCTAAGTATGTGCTTCACTACCGTTTCTAGAATTCCCTTTGAGAATGCCTAACAAGCAGGCAGCTACAGTCAAGTGTAACTCGGATGCACTTCAAGATCAGGAAGTCGCTTTCCTTTTTTTTTTTTCCAAAGATAATATTGTCTTTATTTAAAAAAACAGACAGACATGGTAGCACTTACAAAACAAGAGTTCACAAAAGGCATTGTACATTGTCAACTGATAGTGTGAAGAGGACAGGTCCCTGGCCCAGCTGGTCGTGGGCTCCACATCACAACGCTTGTTCACAACCACCTGTTCCACTTGGTATGACACAAGCCAGAACACCCATGGGGAGACCAACAGCAACAGTGGCACTCCTAAACTTCAAGCCTTCGTTACTTGAATCGTCAACCAAGTATCACCCTCCTTAGCAGCTTCTGGAGCACTCACTGGTGTTTGGAGGTGGCTGGTATACTTGACCCACTGATTTAAAAAGTCTAAGCATTCAATTAAAAAACAGTTCTCCCTGTGCAATACTATCCACAGAAATACTTCTGCTGTGGATGAGATGCACTCTTCCATTTCAATATCCATAAAAGCTAATGCATGTCTCTGCTGTAGCAGACAGAATAGAACTCTGAGCTCACACAGTTGCCTTTGGCAGAGAATGTTCATGCAGTCACACTGTTCCCTGCCTGCTGCTCTGCTTCTTACAGCTCTGGGGCGAGGGGGGAGGTGAGGACCCCAGTAGGGAGAGGAGAAACCCCTCCCATGGGAAGGAGGCTACCTTGCCCATCCTCCCGGGGTATTCCATACTTGAGGTAAGAGCTGGAGAAGGGAAATCATAACAGAGATTACTTCTGAATTTCCTAGTCACACTCCGTCTGCCCTCTCAGTTCTGTGTCAGAGAATAAATAGGACCCCCGCCTTCTTTTTGAGATGAGGTCTCCTGTGCTGCCCAGGCTGGACTCAAACTCCTGGGATCAAACAATCCTCCTACCTCAGCCTCCTGACTGGCGGGAATTACAAGCATATGCCACCATGCCTGGCTAATATGACTCCTTTTCTTTGATTTCTACCCAAAACACAAGGCATGAAGGTTGAGTACAATATACTGTCTGACAAACAAAATTTGAACATTAGGTATTCCCTGAAGACGCCACACTTAGCTTCTCAAGCTCTTCTGCCTTAGGAATCCTCTGCAAATTCAATTCCCCTCTTTCATTTGCAGAACACTTTAACTCTCTGCTCCTGTGGCTCAGCTCAAACATATCACTGGTTTTCTAGGACTCATGGATGTGCTTTGCTCAACGGTGGACCAGCTACTCTAAGTTCCCTAGTTAGGTGTCCAGAAGAACAGGACAGAGACTCACCTTCTTCTTTGTCCCTTTCCTCTCCCATGTCAGGTCCCAACAGAGGTTTATTTCTCTCACCTCTATAAAGTGTTTCACCTACTTTAAAAGTTAAATGCTGCTCATCGTAATTTGGGGTTTTATTTTTTTTACAAAAACTATCTCTTGCTAATATTTTAATTACTTATAACTTAGTAAGTAATTACTTATACTTTAATTACTTGTAACTCACTAATATGATAATTACACAGAAAACATCTGTCTCTTTGAATGAAGATAGCAAAAGGTGCTCTTCCTAATTCTCCAGGGGCAGCGGCAAGCCAGTACAGCTCTTAGGTTATAATATTTTGGAAGGAAAGTATCATATTCATCCCAGACCATGTTATAAATATACTCTCAGGTTAACATTTGCCCACAAAAGCTTTAGCGATAACAATTTGGTAGAGACAGGGGGGTGGAGGGAGCATAGGGCAAAACCTTGGGGTGCCCTATTTCCTCAATGCAGGAAGAGCTAAGAAAGAACATTTCTACTATTTTTTTTAAAAAAGGATTTAAGTGGTTTCTGAAACTAAAATTAATGTTTTACATAAGTTCAGCCTTCATGGCTGCAAGAATTTTTATATCTGATTTCTGCTTTTCTCCAAATGATATTCTCAGAACATTTTCTGAAATCTCAGAGGTAAAAGATCAAGGCAAGCCAGGACCTCCAGCATTTGTTAAAATGTTTTGTGTAATCCATCTGGTTTATTCTGCTCCAGGGCAGGCTGATTTTAATCCTCATATGCAGTCCATTGTGACCCTTCTGCCCACAAAGATAAGAGGAGTAAAGCTTTTACAATAATGTAATATCATATCTGGAAAGGATTCCACAAATCCTCCTGTAAGATTGCTGAAAAATCCAATTTAGCAAAAGCTTTACACACACACACACACACACACACACACAGTATAACCTCCAATCTCTGAAGCTCCTGGAGGACACAGGTCAGGGAAAAGACATAAACCTGTATTCCCAAAAAACACACCACTTCAGAATGTAAGTCATAGTTTTGCATATTTTTTTAATAAACACTGAACAAATTATTAAATGAGTATTAAGATCTTTAGACTCTTTTTTCCCATTTGTTCTGCATCCCAGACTATCAAAATATAACTTTTTTGGTTTACCTTATAAATCTCTCAGTTTTTTCTAGCAAAAATGTCTAGCTTTGACAAACTCAATTTTGCCTTTCCTTCTCCTTTAAGATATGTGGTCATGATTTCAGAATAAGTTCCAAAATTTTTCTGATTTTTAAGCTTGCTGCTTTATGCTTATAGTATTATCCAGATTTAATGGAGAATTAGTAAACAAACACAAAACCAGTATGATGGTTTGCCGACCAACAGCAGTACAGATAAAAGCAGTTTGCCTCTCCGGGACAGATTTTGACCAACATTATCACAATGACCTTAGCCTATAAAGCAGAGTGATCAGCTTCCCCCAAAGCAGCACCCAACTACCTGCGCAGGATACTATTAATCTCTTTTCCTTACTACATTTTTAATCTGCTTTGTGTGTGTCCCTAGTTGTCTTTGGGCTGTGGGAAATGAGATGTACCAGTATAGCCACGTGCATGGAAGCAGAGAGGAAAGTGCTCACGGTATGAGGAGGTTGAAATGGGGACCTTACTTCCTGTGAGAGCTACAGTTGTATAAAGAAAATTTTAGATAAAATTCTCTCTTGTCTTTGGAGAGGACACAGTATTTATCATTATGGTGAATTCTTTCCTGAAACCAGGTATTATTTGGTAACATAGTTAACCTTACCCTAGTTTATCTGTTTTAAGTCTGTATCTTGATTAGTTGGATTTTGTTAGAGTGCGTTTCATTCACTCACAGATTCAGTCTTCACTCGCCCCTTTCTGATCCCACCACACACTCTACTGACAATTCCAGTCCTTTCATCTTTTGCACAGACAACAAACTCACCCACGTATGCACAAAGGCTTTCTCTGTGCCTTTCATTCTTCATCCATCCTTTCCTGGAACATCTTCATCTTCCACATATTCTGACTTTGAAGCCCTCTGGCTTCACCTTCCACCTTGTACTGTGCTTAATAGTTGGCATGTCTCGTTTCCCCAGCTGGATGGTCATCTCAAAGGCCAGGGCCTTTTTTTTATCACCCAGAGCCTAGATAATAGGTTCTTAATCACTATTTGTTGAACGTGAATTAGTGTGTTTCTCTCATCGTCACCCAAGCTTCCTCTGACATGCGTTCAAGCAAACTGAGTTTACAGCACAAAATCTAAATACTTTGTGTAGCATACAAGACTGATCATATACTTGCCCCTGAATCTGCCTTATTTCTAAGCATCAATCTCTCTCATTCACCCCAACTACCTGCCCAACCTACATATATTTTAAGCCACACTGATTAAGTAACTATCCGCCATATTATTTTTAAAGACCTAATTGTGTCACCTTAGGCAGATTACTTATCTTCTCCAAGGCATAAGTGTTTATCTCAGTGACTAATTATAGACTCCATTAATGTTGGTTTTCCTTTTCAAATTGTAGTCCTCCAAACCAATACTATCTCATGCATCTATGCTTTTCCATTTTCTCCCCCTTCTTGGAATGCCCTCTCTCCTGACTGCTTGCCCACTAACTCATTCTAATGACTCTAAATTTACATCTCTAATCCCAGATTCTCTCCTGACCCAAAAACCATACATCCCACTGCCTTGCTGGCATCTCCACCAAGAGACACTGGAAGTCTATGGCATTGGTCCCGATGAAATATTATAGTGACCTGGATTAGGGTTGTATCTGTGAAGATGATCAAAAGAAGTAGTAGAATTTGGAATATATTTTGAGAGTTGTGTCAATGGGAGTGTCTATAACATATTGATGCAGGTTAGTCCACGTTATTAGAAGCCTAACACAAGATGAAAGCACAAACTCAATTCCCTGTTTGCACTGCTCCTCTTTGTGGTTAAACATCTAGTTAAAGGTGCCATAAGCACACACCTTACAATGGCATGTGTCTGGTTGTCAGGCACAGAAAGCTTGACTACAAATCACAAACCTATTATCACTAACAGAATACCAGACCACTTAAATTATTATTTTTTTCAAATTTCAGAATATTATATGAGTACACACGTTTTGGTGACATAATTTGCTTTTGTACAACTTGAGTCAAAGTTATAAGTGTGCTCTTCACCCAGATAGTGTACGTTGTACCTAGGTGTAAATTTACCCATTTACCCATTCCCTCCACCACCCTCCCACCTACTTAATTTCCATTGAGTTTTACTTCCCTATGTACACATAAGTGTTGATCGATTAGTTCTTTATCTCCTGAGAGAGTCCATTTTTAGAGATCACAGCTTGCATTTCTCCTTGTTAAAATTTCCACTCGAATGTCTGTTATCTCATAATTAATATGTCCATAACTGAACTCTTGTATCTTATGCCACCCCAATCTGCCTTTTCTCCAGTGTTCCTTATCTCAAAGATTGCATCATCATTCACCCAGGGCCAGAAACTTGGGAGGCAACTTTAACAATCCTCTCCCCCTACTACCTAGGTCCAGTTAATTACCACCTCCTAATGGTTCTCCCACTAAATTATAATTTGAAGTCAAATATTTATCTCTATTGCTATGACCACCACCTAGTCCAAACCAACTTCATATCTCACAGGCTATCATAAATAATTGCTCTTTCTGCCTTCACTCTAGACTTTCTTCAGTGCATTTTCTACACAGAAGCCAGAGTGTTTTTTTAAATGCAAATTGAATCATGTCTCCCTCACTTTAAATTCTTCAATGCTTTCTACCCTTTTTAGAATAAAATTCAAAATCCTCAACCTGACCTATAATATCACGTAAATTGGGCTCCTGCTTTCATTGAGTCTCTCAACACTTTCCCCCTTTCTCACTCTGCTCCAGTCATACTAAGTTTCTCTCTGTTTTTGCTATATTCCATGATGTCAGCTCCTTATCTGCCCTCTCCTCCGCTGTATTCTCAGCACCTAGGTAATGCTTGGCACGCACGTGTTCAATTAATATTTATTAAGTGTATAAAAGTGTGAATGGGTTTTCAGGATCATAACCTTTATGCCAGAAGAGGAGTTGAATCAATTATAACCCTTTTAGCTGCAAGTAATGGAGGATCCAACTAACAGAGATCTAAACAATAAAGAATTTTATTATATCACACAACAACTATAGAAGCCCAAAGACAGGACAGCTTTGGGTCAGTTATTTCCGCTACATCCAAACACCTTCAAGCCTCTATGTTCTTCCCTTCTCTCTCCTCTGCCATTCTCTGTGTGCAATGCCTCCTCTTATGGTCACAAGACGGCTAGAGCATTTCAGACATCACAAGTAGATGACAACAGCCAGCTAATAATAGGAGAGTTTCCTCTATGCACCTCTTTTTATCAATGAGAAAAGCCTTTCCCAGAAAGTCCGTAGCAGAATTACCCTCAGTTCTACAGACCAAGAGTGAGTTGCATGCGCTCCTCATTTCTAACCAAATCATTGGCAAAGGGAGTGAGACCACAGCCACTGACTTAGACCATTTATGGTTTATATCCTGGAGCTGGGCAGACATTCACTTTTCTTAAGCAGTCGAAGAAAAACAAAGAAACAAAATCAGAGCTTTGCCAATAATGAAAGCTGCATGATAGAGAGAATTAAGAAATGGGATTGACAAGAAAAAGGCCGTTGGATATGCAACCAGCAGTGTCTGCCACAAAACAACATCAGCAGCAGCAGCAGCAAAGTTCAGAAATAGTGTTGGCCAAACCATATTCCTCTATTTAAGTGAGCAATTAGGACTTGAATCTATGTAAATCAACCTAGCTGAATTCTAAAACCATTTGTTGAGATGGTTAGCAGGGCATTTCAGAGCACAGGTTCTGGTTATGCCTAATCCTACTTCAATCCAAACATCTATGCTTTTTTTTTCTGTTTAATATATTGAGGCTCCATAAAAAATTTCATTTCGGAAAAAAAGGAATCTATGGCTAAAAAATAAAAGGAGCTTGAAAATTGCTTATCTGATTTGTCTGATATTTTCTAAGAAATTGAGTCCCAGAGAGAGGTTATATCATCTGTGTAAGTCACTTGTTGGGCAAACATCCTGGTAAAACAGGACATCTGCAAGAACCCAAGTTACAGAGCAAAGCAACAGGCCAGATCAAAGACACCAAAAACTAAAGCTGATGATGCTGGGTAACGCTGTGCTTCAGCCATGGCAGATGTTAGGCGACACGGCTTCCAGGTGAAGGTAACCGCTGATAAGAGGGGAATTGAGCATTGAGATGAGGCAGCAATTTTCATGTGGCTCCTGGCCCTCCTCCTCTCTCCAACATCCCTCCTCCATCTGTCTGTAGCCTGCTCTTCCACCTGCTCTTTAAATGTGGATCTACCACAATCTCTGCTTTCTGTACTTCTTGCCTCACATGTTTTCTTTCTTCAGCTTCCACTACCTGTTTTTGCTAATAAACACAAATCTCCCACACTTCTTTCCTAAGTTTCAGATTTGAACTGCAAACACTCACTGGTCATCTCCAGCTACATATGCCACAAACACCTCCAATCCACACATCTGAAAATTACACCCAGCACCTATTGGCTCCCGCTCCCCACCCGTTCTCATTCCTCCTCAGGTGCTCCCAACATCAGTAAACTGCCGCCCCATCAATTAAGCACCCAGAGCAGACACCTGGTTTGTCCTGTCCTCTCTTTTCACTCACACTTCAAAAAGTTGTCAATAATGTTGCTTCTGACACCCAAATTTCTCTCACACCAACTCCTTTCCACTCTACCCCCTGCACGTTACTCTCATCATGTCTTGTCTAGTTTTTTGCAGTACCCTTGGTGGCCCATCCACTCCCTGTGATCAGTCCTCCATACTGCAACCACAATGCTGTCTCTGAAACAAACATGCAAAGTTATTTTCTTTCTTAAATGTTTTTTCCAGAGCCACAGGATAAAGTTCAAACTCCTTGGGGTACCCTGCCAGCCCCATCACGATAAGGCTCTCACTCCCTCTCCTGCCTAATCGTTCTGCCTTTCCTGCTCATGGGGAGAGGTAACCTGACATTGATTTAGTAGAGTCCAGGCTTCTAAGTCAGACCCCTTGAGATTGAATCTTGGCTTTGTCACTTACTGAGTTACCTGAGAAAATCACTTAACCTGCCTGTGCCTCTGACTTTCCTTTGGTAAAATGGAGATAATAATATTCCCTGAAAAGTAAGTGAGGTAACACATGTAAAGTATGTGGAAGAGTATTTGGTACGTAATAAGTGCTCAATAGTAGTTACTATCACTAACTTTAAAATTATCAAATAAATTCCTCTAAATCTCATGTTTTATTGCTGTCTCTGTTCTTCTTTGAATCCCCTTCCCTGTTTTATTTGCCAAAGTCCTTCGCCCTGTTCAAAAGTCATTTCTACTGGACTCTTAAAACTTCAGAAACAGGGCAGGGCTCACTGGCTCACACCTGTAATCCTAGCACTCCAGGAGGCTGAGGTATGAGAATTGCTTGAGCTCAGGAATTGGAGACCAGCCTGAGCAAAAGCAAGACCTGGTCTCTACTAAAAACACAAAAATTAGCCCAGCCTTGTGGCACGTGCCTGTAGTCCCAGCTACTCAGGAGGCTGAGACAGGAGGATCACTAAAGCCCAGAAGTTTGACGTTGCGGTGAGCTACAGTAATGCCACTGCACTCTACCCAGGGCGAACGAGAAACACCTGTCTCAAAAAGAAAAAAAAACTTCAGAAACAAATTCTTGAGTCTGTGTCTCCATTCAATAAAAAGGGACATTAAAAATTTATGGAAAACTTATTTCAGATTGCAGAACCACTATAAAGGAATTATTCATCATTTATTCATTTATTTATTCAACAAGCATTTGTTGAGCATCTATTACAGGCAGTACACTAAGGGCAGGAATTACAAAGATGATTAATACACTACGCAAAGGAACAAAAGACATTCTATAAAAAAGACATCTGCACTAGAATGTTCATAGCAGCCTAATTCACAATTTCAAAGATGTGGAAACAACCCAAGTGCCCATGAGTGGATTAATAAAATGTGGTATATGTATACCATGGAGTTCTACTCACCCACAAAAACAATGGTGATCTAGCACCTCCTGTATTAACATGGATAGAGCAGGAGCCCATTCTACTAAGTGAAGTATCACAAGAATGGAAAAACAAGCACCACATGTACTCACCATCAAATTGGTACTAACTGAGCAACACTTAGGTGCACACATGGAAGTAATATTCATCGGATGCCGGGCAGGTAGGAGGGGAGTGGGAGGGATGAGTAAATTCACAACGCACACCGTCTGGGGGATGGGCATGCTTGTAGCTCTGGCTTGGGTGGTGCAAAGGCAATATGTGTAACCAAAATGTTTATACCCCCATAATATTCTGAAATTTAAAAATAAATAAAATAAAGTTTAAAGCTAAAACTTCAAAGTTTAAAGTTTAAGTTAAATAGCTGTTCCCTTGAAATTCCACTAATTGTTGGTCCTGTCCCCACTTGGACATCATGCTGCCTGCATGTAGAAGGTATACAACAAATGTTTGTTATATTTTAAATAGATATTAATTGGTGTTGGGTCTTAGATAGTTGTTAATGTCACTTCTTCCCCACAAGGCCAAGACCGGTACCCCAAAGTACATCTTCTTTCAGGCTCACAGCACTGCCTATCCATCCCGGGAAAGCCTTTCTTTGCTCCCATGTACAAATCCCTGACCACTGTTGGAGTGACCAGTCTCTCCAGACTCAAATTCAGGACTTGTTTAAAGTTGGATTCACAACAAGTCACATCAGACCTGACCAGGTACTGGCCCCAACATATTTGCTCATTATTGTTCCATTTTCTGATGCAATAGAAATAGCTCAGTCCTAAAATAATGATCAAACATCCTCTAAGTAGCCTTAATATTTTCTTTTTGAATAGATCAAGACCTACAGTCACAGAATCATTTCCATAAACTACAAAGAGAATGTGCAGTAAAGGGTTAATTCAGACCAGGTTCTTCAAGCCCTGCACATGCCAAAGAAAGGCCTGCCCCCAGGAGGACTGGTCCTAGGCCAGATCCTAGGAGACAACCTCTGAGCCCCTGGAATATCCTGCCTGATAAGAGTTTTTATATTCCTGAGACCATGGGCCAGCCTGTATCAGTTTGACCAGCTGGTTTATGCTAACATGACTTGTTATGCCTGTTTTTGTATGCCTGAGGCCCTGGGCCACGCTGGATCAGTTTGATCTTTTGAAAGCTGGAAACTAAGTAGCGAATGTCAGTACTGTTGGTGCTACGTAACTATGAGACTAATCTAAAAGCTAAAACCACTGGACACCAAGGCTTAGGTAAGCTTCCTGGTTGACATCAGTTCCCATGTGTTGTTAATAGCTAGGAGAATTAAGTTCATCCATGTGACTCCACTGGGAGAAGACACTTGGAATCTTGTTCCTGGTTTCTCCTGGTCTTTACCCATTGGCCTTTTACCTTTGCTGATTTTAATCTGTATCCTTTGACTGTAATACATAATAACTGTGAGTGTAACAGCTTTTCTGAGTCCTGAAAGTCCTTCTAGTAAATCATCAAGTCTGAGTGTGGTCATGGGAACCTCTTGTTCAGAGTCACTTTGAGTGAATACCAAAATGAGTCAAACAAGCCAATTATATTAGAATTTTTAAATCTGTATTTTTTGGTACTCAGAACACTTTTAATTTCATATAGATCTATCCCGTTATCTTGTTTTCATCTCTACATCAAATCTGCAAAACAAATTGTATCTAGACAAATTTTAAATGCCCAGATGCATTGACAAAAAGTTCAACCTGTAATGTAGGAGAAAATATTTGCAAACTACACACCTGACAAAGGACTAATATCCAGAATCTACAAGGAACTCAAACAAAGCAACAAGAAAAAACAAATAACGCCTTAAAAAGTAGGCAAAAGATATGAACAGATTTTTTTCCAAAAGAAGATAGACAAATGGCCAACAAACATAAAAAAAAGTGTTCAACATCACTAATCATCAGGCAAATGCAAATTAAAACCACAGTGAGATACCACCTCACTCCTGTCGGAATGTTTGACTTCTCAAAAAATCAGAAAACAATAGATGTTGGCATGGATGCAGTGAAAAGGGAATGGGAATGCTGACACACTGTTGGTTAGAATGTAATTAGTACAACCTCTGTGGGGAACAGTATGGAGATTCCTCAAAGAACTACAAGTACATCTACCATTCGATCCAGCAATCCCACTACTGGGTATCTGCCCAAAGGAAAAGAAGTCATTATATCAAAAAGACACCTGCACCTGAATGTTTTTCACAGCACAATTCACAACTGCAAAAATATGGAATCAACCTAAGTGCCCATAAACTGAGGAGTGGATAAAGAAAGTGTGATAAATATATAATATGGAGTACTACTCAGCTATAAGAAAGAATGAAATAATGTCTTTCGTAGGAACTTGGATGGAACTGGTGACCATTATCCTAAGTGACGTATCTCAGGAACAGGAAAACAAATACCATATATTCTTACTTATAAGTGGGAGCTAAACAACGTGTATATATGGTCACACAAAGTGGAATAATGGACACTGGAAACTAAGAAGGGGAAAGGTGTGGGGGGGGTGAAGGGTCAAAAACTACCCATTGGGTACAGTGTACACTATTTGAGCAAAAATTTTACCACTATATAATTCTTCCATGTAACAAAAAACACTTGAACCCCCTAAATCTTTCAAAAGAAAAAAATAAAGAATTCAACCTCTACAGATTTAGCAAAAGGAAATGTTTACACATGTTCACAAGGATATGTGTGGAAGGTTATTCACTCCAGTATTCCAGTAATAGTAAAAAACCACAGGTAATGTATATCTTCTTCAACACAGAAATGTTACAACACATAGTAGAATATCCTTACTATGGAACTTTACGAAACTGAGAAGAGATATCAAGTGCAATCCAAGAAAGATTGTTGGGAATAAAAATCAAATATGTAGAATACAGCTCATTTTTGTAGAAACAAAAAAAAACCCTAATTGTTTGTGTACACATAGAAAAAGAGCCTGGAATCTCATCAATCTGATGCCAGTGAGTACCATGGAGCAAGAAAAGAAGGATAGAGTAAGACGAGATTTCTTCAGTGATATTTAAATATTTTTCAACTGACACATGACATTTTTATAATTTTGACAGATTTGAAAATGCCAAACATCCCAACTTTTAACCACTTTGCTTTTATGTACAATGCCAAAACCATCTGATACTAGTCAGCAATGTTAGAATTAGTGGTACACTTAGACCCACCTCTGCCTCTGGGGAAATTCCACCTGAGCTGTGCAGATAAGATGAGATGAGATATAATTCATCAGGTATGAGAACAGGTAGCAGGAAGTGGGCTGGCAGATAT
>CAUYRT010045639.1:0-60950 GCA_963574885.1 Lepilemur ruficaudatus
GTGTTTATTGAATTACAGTCATGTGCTGCTTAACAATAGGGATATTTTCTGAAAAATGCATCGTTAGGCAATTTCAGTGTGCAAACATCTTAGCACTGTGTACTTACACACCTAGCTATATGGTATAGCCTGTTGCTCCTAGACTACAAACCTGTCAGCATGTTTTTGTACAGAATACTTTAGGCACAGTGATAAGCATTTGAATATCTAAACATATCCAAACATAGAAAAGATACAGTAAAAATACAGTATTATAAGTATTACAGTATTATAAGTATATACAGTAATTTTAAGCAACAACCACAATATATGTGGTCCGTCAACAACTAAAATGTCATTGTGTGGTGCATGACCGCATTTGCCCGATCACCATCCTCATCCTTTCTCCCTCTTCACCTTTATTCAAAGTAATCTTCTCTCCCCCAAAATGCTTCAGACATAACCCCGTTTAAAGCATTTTAGACTATGAAACCAACAGCTAAGATGATAGGATTTTTAGAAATATTCAGAAACACGGAGGCACTGTAAGTGGCTGGAGTGTGTAGGAAATCCCTGGCTGCATCCTGAATGTCAAGGTTAAAGCCTAAACACCAAGCAGTATGGAAGGAAAGCGAAGGATGAATAATTAGGAAATCAGTTAACTGTACCATCTGGAAGTTGCCATTAGGAAGACTTAATATTTAAGTAAGCCTTCCTATTTTTGGCAAAAAATAATTAGGATTAATAGTGTTTGGGAATGTATTTTCAAGGTCTGAAAGGGTGATATGGAATGCATCATAGTTCGTCAGCTACCCTGTATGTGCCTTGGTCTTGTGATTTCAGCCCAGGGAGAGGAGAATATTCCTTTCCGCTTACTGCACACAGTAGTATGTCAGGCCACTGCCGGCCTGGGCAGCAAATGAGTGACTCTGGCCTCAGAAAATGAGGGAGGTCCTGTCTTCTTTGGGAACAGTCAAGGAAAACAATAAAAACAAAATAGCAAGTTATAAAATGGCAACTTCATTTTTTTTTGATAGCTTTTAACCTCATTTGTAATTATTATTTGCTGATTTTTTTCAAAATGTTTCCTACCTACTATATCTCCTTACTGTATCCCTAAGTTAGTGTTTTATCAAATTCATAGTTTGTCCTCCATGAATGTTTGACGGAATGAATAAATGGATGTCTCACTCTTCACTACCTTTAATGATCTTGATTTTAAACATAAAAATTGAAAGGTAAATGTTTTCTAAACAACAAAATACAAAACAATACTAATGTAATTAAATGGGATATGAACTTTTGTTCCCAATTTTATTTTTGAATCATTTTCATTTCCTCTAGTCCAGATCTTGAACATGATAAGTTTAAAAGCCAAATCTTAACTACTTACCACCAAAGTGTCTGGCTTTTTTTTGTCTGATAATTTGTTCCAGCTTCTCTTGTTTCAGACATATTGGTCTTTCCATAGCCTCTCCTTTCTCTAGAAATTCTCTAAGCACAATTATCCTTCAATAGCTGGATACTTCTAGACTAATCTAGTAATAAATATTCATTAAAATTTTATTTTTCTTTGCAAAGAGTTTGTTTTTCCATTATTATCATTAAACCTTTAAATACCCAAAGGAAAACTAGTTACTAATTTCTCAGAACTAAAAATCTAAGAACTAGGAAAAAAACCCAGATCTTAACTTGTTTATTTTCTTAAGACTTGTGAAATTCAATTTCACTTACAAAAATGAAAAGCTTTTTCACACCTTAAACTGTCCAGATGTTAAGGTATAACCTTTTAGTAAAACAAATAGAAAATTAATACTCCTTATTGGTATATAAACATTAGGCAACTGTTCTTTTTTTTGCTGTAGGAGATATTCCAAGCTATTTGTCTTTTTAAGCTTTGCAAATGTAAAATATATTAATGTAGGTTACTTTAGTCTATTACAAATTCACCTCACTGTCTATTAACATATCTCAAATCTAACTCGATGGCACTTCTACCTGTATTATTCATTTTTCATTATCTCATAATCCAGGGCTCTCTGCTGAGACTCTATAAAACACAACTATTAGGTCCAAACTCGAGGATATTCATCTGTTGGGACATGGATTAGATCATCAAGTTATTTCAGCAGGCTAAACCAACTGCCACTCAACTGTAGTGTGAGTTTCTCACCAGTGCTGATTCTAGCCAAAATCCGTGATTAAGAATTTCTGTATTCATTTCAGATTGCCTCTAGCACCAACTTGAATAAACTTGCCAAGGTACTGTGCATTTTTAGTTACTTAGGCAATAAACTGGAAGCCTAAGTCTTCTCCTGTATATTTTCATCCAAATGAAGCTTTACAAACCTCAATTTCCCCAAAGAGAGTTCACTCTGAGCTGAAAACAAAAATTTCACATTTTACCATTCTCAGGTCAGAACATCATCTGTCAAAATCAATTGTCTTTTTTCTCACCTTTCTCCTCATTAAAAATTCCAGCAAAATATGTATGAGGCAAAGCCACAGAACAAACTTGGTAGCCTAGAAAGTTTTAGAGTTTTAAAGTCAGCTCAGTGTCAGGGCAAAAAGCAGTAGACTATAGGTATAAGTTACTGGAGTTTATCAGAACACTTTTAAAAATATAAATAAATTGGAAAAACCTAACTGTCCTGTAACAGAGGATGAGTTAAATGGATAGTATTGCATCCGTTCAGTGGAATGTTGGGTGATTATTAAAACTAATGAAAAGAAACTTATTTTTATTGACTTGAAAAGCAAGTTATAGAATATTTTATTTTATATGTATTTGTGTATATAAAACATAAGGGAGATTAAGAGTGATTATTTCTAGTGTAGAAGATTTCAAGTAATCTTATTTTTAATTTTACTTTCCTGGATTATTGATGTTTACTTTTTATTGAAAATGAACACATAGGCTTCTGCTTCCAGCCATGATGAAGAAACAGGGACCAGATTTATTTTTCTACTTAAAACAACTGAAAAACTAGACAAAATGTATAAAACAATGGTTTTCAGATATTGGATGACAGGCCATGCAGGGCAGTAATCCTTGAGAGAAGGAAAACATGTGAGGCGAGTGTCACCAAATCTCAGCTGATTGCCTAGAGTGAGTTGCCATGCAGCACGGAGACTGAGCCTGGAGCATCCTCTGTCTCTCTGAGGAGACAGAGTGAGGAATTTGAGGAGTACAAGGTGGCTAGAACTGGCAGGGCAGAGTACCAGAGAGAAAAGTATGGCAAGAGAGCAAGCCCCAGAGACGTGTGGAAGAGTCCTCTGGAGTCTCCAGCTCCATGCTCCCATGCTCATGCTACGGGCAAACTACTTAAAGTTAGGAAAAGAATCACAAGAAAGCAGCAGAGTCACACCAAGATGGGAACTGCTCTTGTTCTCATCAAGAGTGTAAAACCTCGCAGTCTATAGTAACAGCATTAGTACTCGAAAGGATATTGCCTCAGTGGTGGGGCCAGAATAACCGTAGATAAATTATCAAAGCTTAAAATCAAGCCTCAGAAGGATGGATCTGTTTTTAGGTATGGAAACTTAACTGCTTCCAAATACAAAATTCAAAAATATTTAACAGAATTTAGCACCCAAGCAATGGCTAGCATCTATTCAGAAATAATTAGGTTTTCAAGGAAGCCAGAACAATAATCTATAATAAGGATATAATTCAATCATTAGAAAAGACACAGAAATGGAAAACATGATAGGATTAGTAGACAAAGCTGCTTTAAATAATTGCAAATATACTCTACATGTTCACAAAGGTAGAGGAAAGCACAGGTATGTTAACGGAAATATGAAGATTAAAAGAGTCTAATTAAACTTCTGGAGAAAAACTACACTGGATGGTGCTAGCAGCTAATAAAGTTGATAAACTGGAATCATTAAAAATGCTTGATTTATCCTAAAGAAGGCAGTAAAAAACAAAAAGAGAATAAAGGACAGATAGAATAAATAGAAACTAATAGCAGGCTGGTAGATTAATACCCAAGGAAATCAATATTCACATTCAAGGTATATGATTTAAACACCTCAGTTAAGAGGTAAAGATTATCAGATTGGATGAAAAAGACATGTCTGCCAGATACTCATTTAAGTTATAAAAAAATAAATAGGTTAAGAGAAAATTGTGGAAATTGATATAGTATGCTAATATTAACCAAAAGAAAACTGAAGTAGGTATATTTATATCAGGCAAAGCAAATTTCAGAAAAAAGAATGTTACTGAAGACATCTCATGGTGAAAGGGATTGATTCATTAAGAGGTGCATGTTTATTTTTCTAGTAACAGACCTTCAAAATTCATAAAGCAAAACTGATAGGAAAAATAGATAAATCTACAATTACAGCCTAAGACTTCAGCATCTTTTTCTCAATAACTGATTGGCCAGTGAACAGAGAAATCAAGAATATAAAAGACTTTACTGATATTAGCAAACAACTTGACCTAACTGATACAGAGAACCCTATAACCACTAACAGCAGAATTATCAAGTCCAGACAGAATGTTTACCAAGCTAGGCCATATTCTGGGCAACAAAAAACTCTCAATAGATTATAAAGTATTGAAGTTATGCAAAGTATGTTTTCTGGCCAAAATGGAATTAAATTAGAAATCAGTAACAGGAAGATGCTGGAAATGTCTCAAGTATTTGAAAAACAAACAACACACTCCCAAATAACCCGTGAGTCAAAGAAAATTAGGAAGCATTTTCAATTGAAAAAAAATAGAAATATTGCACAAAAGTTTGTGGGAGTTGTTCAGTGCTTAGAGGGATTTTGTAACATGACATATTTATATCAGAAATAAAGCTGTCCCCAGTGGTCCCCACCTTTGTATCTTAATTTGGTATAAGCTTCTCCTTTTGAGTGTAGGTGGAACCTGTGAATATGATGACATGTTGCTCTTTTGAGGATGTAATTAAATTCCCAAATCACTTTAAAGTAGGGAGATTATCTAGATTGGTCTGACCTAATCACATGAGTCCTTTAAATCTAGGCCTTGAGGTCAGTAAGGGGGAAGTCAAAGAGATCAGAAAAGAGAGAAGGATTCCGTGTACCAGTGCTGGATTTGAAGATGAAGTGTGGCCACATGTCAAGGAATGCAGGCGGCTTGTAGAAGCTAACTTCATCCATGGCTGACAGCTAGCAAGGAAATGGGGACCTCACCCCTACAACATCGAAGAACTGAATTCGGCCACAGTGGGCTTGGACTTCTGACCTACATTGTGAATGTAAGCAAGTAAATGTATGTTTTAAGATACCGAGTTTGTGGAAATTTATTACAGTACAGTAAAAAACGAATAAACTATTATACATGTCTGCGTAGGTGTGAAGCAACTGGAACTCTCGTATACTGCTGGTAGCAATGTGGAATGACACTACGACATTGCAAATCAGTTTGGCCCATTACTAAGAAAAGCTAAACACCACCCCCTCATACTGCCCAACATGTGACATAGCTAATCTACTCCTTGATAGTTACCCAAGAGAAATGAAAACACATGTCCCATAAAGACTTGTACATAATGTTTGTAACAGATTTATTTATAATAGCCCCAAACTAGAAATAACTGACATGTCTATCTATAGGTTAATGGATGAAGAAATTGTGATATGGAATATCGGTCAGGAATAAAATTGAATGAAATACTGATAAATGTAACAACATGGATGAATCTCAAATGATTTTGCTGAGTAAAAGAAGCCAGGCAAAAGAAAAGATTCTAGAGAGTACATACATAGGGCTCCAACTGTATCTACTTACAACCAACACTCCATTTTAAGTGTATAATTAAATGATTTTTAGTGAATTTACCGAGGTGTACAGTTAATCACATGAATCAGTTCTAGAGGAATTCCTTTCCCCTATTGAGACCCCTAATTCCGCTCCCCAACTACTTTTCAAGCATATCCCACCCCTCCACAGTGTCCCCCCACGTCGCTCAGACTTGGGTCTACCCCCATCCCCCAATTCCCTGTAAATGCTTTGTAGTTTTCCCCCAATAAAAAAAAAAAAGAAAAGATTCTACACTATATACATATGTACTACATGATTCTGTTTCTGAATAATCCTAGAAAAATCAAACTAATCTTAATGACTGAAGGCAGATCAGTTCTTGGCTGGAGGCAGTTGAGAAAGATCGGACTGGATTACACAGAAGGAGGAAGAAACTTTTGGGAGTAAAGCTCATCAAACCGTACACTTTTTAAAATAACTGTAGTTTATTGTACACAATTATACTTCAATAAAGCTGTGATAAAAGACAAATGTTACCTGTATAATAAAATACAAACAAAGGGGGCTGAAAGTTCACGGTCGTCTGTTCTTTTCTCCCAGCTCTGTTCTAACTAGTTGTGTGAACTTAGGTAACACTATATTTCTGTTAATCTCAATATACTCCTTTGTAGAAAGATTTCGTAGGTTGAGATGATTTTAGAGGATCTTTCCTATGAATCTGTAATAAGAACACCTACCTTTTATTGCATGTTTCATGAATACCAAGCACTGTATTCACTTTACACGAGAAGTGACTTAGAGAAATCAATGACTTTTCCAGAATCATGACATGTTACGTAGAAGATCCAGGGTCAAGCAGTTCGACCTGTCTCTAAAGCCTGTGCTTTCAGCCAACCTGCAGTGCGTTTATAAATTCAACTGTTTGACCCGTGTTCACTCCCTAGTAACCGGACTGGCAGTTGGGCTTTGATATGTTCTATTACCTATCCCTTGACCCATCAAGTCTCTCCCATTTGCTGTCTTTTCCCGTGGTTGAACACCCAGTGTAGATAATTTTTTATGTGACTTGTAGAATTTCACAGCACACTCTTATTAATGCTAATGTGAGTCATGGAGCGGAACAGTATGCATTGTGCTGAGAATTTATATAGACGCAATTTCGTCATTAACATAACAGCTCACAAATTGCAAGGGTTTAATATAATTTTGAACCTTACTTTTTATTTTCTATCATTGCCTTTTCACTCAAGAAGAAAAGTGGAGGAAAAAAGTTCACTGTATACAGGATAATGCGTAATTTCTTCTCTTAAGGAATTTAACTTCACTTGAAAGAAGAGATGCTATAAATCCCTGAAGAGACCTCTCACAGTTACAAGCTTCTCTGCTTTTGCTTGTATATAGTTCTCAAGAGAGAGCATATGGTGTTATCTATAATCAAATGAAAGATACTGTGCTAATTAATTAATTAATTTGGCTTGTGGAAGAGAGGAAAGTAGGCTCATCAGGAAATTTCAGCACCACGAATCAGCCCTGGCCCCTATTCCTGGCTCAAGTGGGCCATATTGTTGCTGAATTCATAATAGCCTGGAGAATGAGCTGATTAGCAATGATCCACTCAGCTGTAGGGCAATACTCCTTTATTCACACCATGGTTTACAATTTTTTTGATGGGTCCAAATAAGGATTTCTGGAGGCATGTGGAAGAGCCTCTTGTCCAAACAACAACAACAAAAAAAAAAAAACCACAGGAATAGGGGAAGAATGCATTCTGCAGCACAGAACATGGAAACCAACCAGATCTGATGGTAGTCTTTCTTTCTCCTACCTTCTTTGTTGCCCTTACCTATTTCTTTCCTTATATGATTCTATTAGTTCTTAATTTCTTACAAACAAGAGACTAAAGAAACTCAGAGACTAAGGCACAGGCTTCCTGTCTTTCACTCTCCCTGTTTTTTTCATTCCAGATGGTTCTCAGAGGCCCCCGGTGTCTTTTGGCAAAAGACTTTTGTCCATCACCTGATGTCCTTCTTGCCCTGAGCCACCTTCAATCAGGTACATGAAGCAAGCCATGCTAGAAAGCTCTGGTAAGTAGGAAACACATTTGTTTTAATTTTATTGTTTTTTTGATGTTGGACGGAATATTCCTTTTTTTGTTAATTTTTAAAAATAGCTTTATCAAGGGTACAATTGACCTACAATCAAGTGCACACATTTAAAATGTACAGAAAGTTTTGACATACGTATAGGTGGTGAAACCATCCCCACTATCAACAAAATGAACATTTCCACCACCCACAAAAGCAAAAAACAATTATGACCTCATTTTTTCTTCTTACAACCTGTGCCCAACCCACCTTCTCACCCTTGTCACCTGTGTGATGGGATTCCTATACCCACCTGCAGGCCACACTTATATACGTGTCTTGTTTGACTATTACATAGTATTAAGACTTCTAACTCAGTTTTCAAAAATTAAAAATTGGTAAGTATCTCATAATAAACCTAAATTTCTGGCTTTTTTTAAATCCCAAACTCTGGCATGCTTGGGCCAACGGTTAGGCTGTCAGCATTCATTTGTCAGAACTGTGCAGTGGCCAGCCTTCCCTGACGGACACACACTCTCGCTTGCTTCGGTCCCCACAGGCTTGCTTTATTTATTGATGTTCTTTGTTTGGCCTTTGAATTTACCATCCTTGCCCCCAGCTTCCCTCCATCCCAATGCAGGTGCTTAGCCATAAACTTCTCTTGTTTTGCTTTTATTTTGCAAAGAGCTTTGCCATTCTCTGCCTAGATGGCTCAACAGTTATCTCTTTAGTGATGCTTTTCTTTCTGCAAATCTCTTTAGGCAGAATACATCGCTCCTTGCTCTGTGCTCCTGCAGCATTTTGTAACTATCATTATTAGGGAGCACATCCCGTTGTTAGTTATTTGCACATCTGGCCCTCTTGCTAGATAGACGGTGACCTCCTCAAATCCAGGACAGGCATTTTTTGGTCCTCAGGTCCTTAGCATCTAGCCTAGTGCCCTATGCAAAGAGGAAGCCTGTGATACATTTTTTAAATGCCAAATTAAATTGGTTCTTATAAACATAAGGCCTTAATTCTATTTCTTCTATCCTGGAGGGGAAAATCCATATACATAATCCCCAATTTTTAAACAGCTAACATTGTATCTTCAATTCCAATTTAAAAATATGTATATATATCTCAACTACCTAGATGCTGCTCGTTGACTGATTTAAATACAATAACTGCTGGGACTCACCTGTAGCAACATTGAAACAGAAAAAGCATCTGCCTTGTAGATGGGAAGTTTTACACTCTAATTTCTTGCATTTTGGAAGGTGTATGTTCATTATGTGGGTAAAGAGCATAACATGTATGTACATTAATCAAAACTTTTCTAATTGGGAGGTTGTTGTTCAGGAAGTTTCCTAAACATGGGCAAATTTTTTCATTTTTTTTTTTTTTAAATTTCTAGCTAGTATTCTCATATTTTGGTGACTCTCTGACTAGAATCCTTCCTACTTCTGACCAGAAGCCATCGTATTTCCATTGGGTCTACATCAAAACAAATCTTGAAAAAAACCTTCATACTGCAAATCTTTCCTTAGATAAAATGTGTTCATGAAGTTCAATGCTGTTTCTTAGTAGAAAGCATGAAAAAAAAAACTGGCTTATTTTTTTTCAATCCATTTCTTTAAAAAAAAGCATTTTGTGAATGCGTACCATTTTCAAAAGGCTCTACGTACACTGTGGCGAATAAAGAAATAGTAATGCCTGGTCCATTTCCTTGAGGATCTCACAATGGACTGGAAGCAACAGAAAAATATGTGAGCATTTGAGGTAATGGAAACAACTCGAACAAGAGCCCAGAAATTGGTACATCAGCCAGTGTATGCATAACCTAGTCAAATATACCATACTTGCCTGACACACAGTTTGAACACTGGGGTTGGAAGGAAACTTGTGAAGCTGGGGGGAGTGGGAAGTCAAATATGACATTGTAAAAGATTTAAATGTCAGACACGAGGAGTCTGGAATTTTATTACATGTGGGTAAGAGGGAACCGTGAAATATTGTAGAGAGCTCAGATTGGAAATGAATATTTGGACATCTGCTGTATGTCAGGGTATCAGTTCAGCATTTAAACATCGAATTTTAAGGTTAAGGGAAGTTTTAGCCTCTGTTACTTTCTTTCTCTCTCATTCCCCTTCATCCCTTTCTGTAAATAAAGCAGATGTTTACTGAAGATCTCAAGGGTAGTTTCAAATTAGTAATAGGGTAGTGAAGACCCATGGAAAATGAGCCATCTTTACAACCCAGAAAATTCTGTCCCCACGGATGATAATTTTGTAGCATGTTCAGGATTTATGTGTGGCCATATAATGGTGAGCACATTTTATTTCTAAAAAGAATTTTGTTACATTTGTTTTGGTCTGATATAAAAAGTGACTCCTACTCGGTAGGTTCTGGACCAGTGAAGATGTAGGCTATTATCCTGACTATTCCAGTGCATCTGGTCTTATTTTTTAAGTAGGCGTTTGTGCATCCAGTAGATAGCAAGAGAAACCAGCACTCAGACCCACAGGGTGACTGCGTTAAGACTCTTTTCCTGTCTTCTTCGCCACTCTGATGGATGATAATAATTTTCTTTTTCCCTGCTGATAATAAATTTATGCGTTCTTCTATCAGTGTGTGAATGTTTCCAGAGTTTTTCTTAGCTTAGCCTGGATAAAATTATCCTTCAATGGAAGGCGATAGAACTCTTTGCTCTGGCCCCTCAGAAATAGACCCTTGGGGATTGGCTTCTGCCGGACCCAAAGAATCAGGCATTGAGACTCTTAGCAAAGCTGAGCATTCCTTGTATGAGGCAAACAGCCCAGGACCACAGTCAAGGACCGCAAGGGTAAGCCAGGGTTAGTATTCCCTGCAGGAGGAGGCATTGGGGTAGGTCAGGAAGCCAAGGCTGGAGCAGCTTGATGATGGCCCAGGTGGGTTTAGACAAAGCATCCTGCGTTGACATTCTGTTTCCCATGAGGAACCAACATCCACTGAGAAATCTTCCTGGACAACAGTCTCTCCAAGAGCAGTCAAGACACTTCCCCCAAGTCCACATGGTTAATACCTGCCCAGATGGGCCTACTCACGTTAATCCGGGTGACGTCAAGCTAAATTTCACTGTGTTCTCAGTTGTGTATTGTTACTCCCGAGGTGCAGATGTTCTCTGGCTTGAAACTGTTTGGAATCAGAGCGTTTCTGTGACATAGTCTTAGATGGATGAGTATTAAGTCTAGAGTCTATTTTAAGTCCTTGGCCGGGTTGTGTCAGTGTGTGATGACTCAGGGGCTGGGAGAACCGAAGCAACAGTGGCAGAATAAAAATCAAGATAGTTCAAGACTATTTAAAGAGCTCTCTTCTCCTGCCAGTTGCTCATCTCTGGTCCTCATAGCTAACAAGCACAATGGCAGGGACAGATTGCAGTTCAGGAATTCCTGCCTGGATACATAAGCAATCTTACTCTTCATGAGGGAACTTGCAAGAAAATAACTGAGTGAGAATTCCTAGATGGAAAAGTTAAAATACAAATGCAATTTTATAACTGAAGAAACCATGAGCTGAACCTGCTCACAATGATAATTTGAGGTTTAATTAATTAATGACTAAAGTACTTTGGAAACACAAAGGACTATATAAATGCTAAATATTATTAAATGTTAATAGCCATGTTCTTGAATAACACTGATATTAATTTAAATTCTAAAACCTTATTATCAGAATCAAATGCATGCTAATGAGGCTTTCCTAATAAATATTTTGTTTATGATGTATTTAGAGTGGTATTACTTATCTTGCTAGAGCAAATATAAATTACGGCACATGGCAAAGGGTTGCTGCCTTTTCTTCACGATAATTAAAATGGAAATGTAGAGAAATATAATGAATATATTAGGCAGAAATTTTGTGTGAGAACCACTGAGGTTCACTTTATGACTGAGCCAGTGATTCTATTTCTTCTTCAAATAGTGGTTCCAGTATTTCGTTTGTTCACTTTTTCATTGCTAGGCTCCCCTAACTGTACCTAATGAGCCATATTTAAATTTTCAAGCAAATAGGATTAAAATGAAAAATCTCAAGGAATTTTCTGGAAATCTCATGTCATTCTTTGAGATAAAGAGATAATCTGCGATGCTTTCATTCAAGCTGGGGGGGGATTCCTTTTCACACGGTTTCTTGCCGGGACGACTGGCAAGTCACTGTTGTTGCTATACAGATGAGAAGAGGCTCGCTCTGCTTTTCATTTCATGCACTGACTGGGTACGAACACTAGAATGTGCTCCTTGGGGTGCTGAATCATTTGTGTTGCAATTAGTGAAGACATGAGTGCAGTGTCAGGTAGGATGTATCCATACGCTATTTACACATGATTTTTCCAAACTTCGGCAGCTGCTTACCTTCAGGATACAGGTGGCTTAACCCAAACCCTCTTTAAGTTTAGAAGTCTGAAATTTACTAGAATCATAAGAAACCAGAAAACTTTTCTTTTAACTCTTCCCACTGGCAGGGTGATCACAAACTCATATTCCTGTAAGTAAAGATAATACCTAATACTAGTATTAAGTTATGTGTGAGCCAATGCTAAATATTTTATGTGGATTATTAAATCCAATCCTCATGAAAACTCTCTATGAAGTAGGTAGTCATATTACCCACAAGAAAAGCACACATCTATTTAAATGTGTACATCTATTTAAAACAATCCATTTATAATTTAGAATGATGTAATTTTGTTATTTGTTTGTGAAGACATCCTCTAAAGTAAGGTTAGTAGCCCTGTGTTATTTTGGGGCAAATTCTTTTCTGATCTTTCTTCTAATTTAAAACATTTTTGAAGTATGACAGTTTAAAAAAGCATATTATAGTTAGTCATATCTGGCCATATTTTCCTTTGGGATCTATTCTAGTGTATCTGAATTTAGAAAGCCTTTCCCCATCCAAAGATGAGAAAATAATTAACCATTTTTTCTAGCTCTATTACTTGATATTGTTTAAATATTTTTTTTTACATTTAATTCATTAATCTGTGTGGAAATTATTATGGTGTAAAGTCTAAAGCCAAGCTCCAAATAGACCTTTTTCCTTCAAAGGGTTAACCATTCTTTCTAGAATTTTTATAAAGCATGATTCAAGCTTGGGAAAGAAACCAAGCTTATCAGCATGCCGATAATTGTGTAAAGTATTAATATCACTGTGGCGCATCTGACCAACACGTTTTTGTAGCATGGAATGACAGTGTCACGGAGAAACAAAGTAACCCCCTCAATGGCTGCCTAGGCCTGGAATGTTTTGCCTGAATCCTCAGGAGGGGCAGAGCCATGCTCTGCAGGCATTAGCTTGAGTGTTGAATCCCTTGGGTGTGACAGTGGAAATGGCTGCCCTGACAGAAGAATCTCGGCTTTGTTGATGCTCCTATCATTTTTTTCAAAGGCTAAGACTTAAAGTCGCGCACTGATATAGATAGCTGAAAGAAAGAAAGATAGCTGAAAGAAAGACGACACGCCAGCAATGCATCAAGCCAGGATGGAGCTGTAGTGTAGATGATCTTTATGTCAGATGCCACTTAATGCAGCCCAGAATATTGGCTACAACCCAGGCATATAGGAAGTGGGCTCGTGTTGTCTCATTGATTGCTTTCTAAACAGTGGCAATTTGAAGGCTTCTAGGTAACAGCTTTGCTGTTGAACTTAAACAGGAAAAAAAATTACTGATTTCTGGAATTATTACTCATCGAAGATGAAAAAAAAATTAATGTACATCACATCCAGCCGGCATCCAGCAATGTTGATAATGGCTAACATGCTCTGAGAACTCACTGTGTGTGTGCACTAGACATTTTACACGTAAATTCCCATTCATCCTCACAATAATCCTGTGGAATAATGACTGGAATAATTTATCCTAATTTTATAGACATCTGCCTAGCAAGCAGAGAGCCAGGGCTGTGAACTCGATTCCAGAGCCTATGCTCTTAATCACTGTATTGCCTATTTGAATAAATGAATAGCTAAGTTAATTATTGAGGAAATATGTAAAATAACATTATCTATAAATAAATATTTAAAAGCAAAAAAATTATTATAATTACCACAGACTTATTTATTTAATGCAACCTGTAAAATCTATTTCAACAACTTTAAAAAGTAGAAATACATCTTTGGTTGATAGAATAATTGAATAAACTCAAAGTAACAACAACCCGAAAAGACCATATAGTACCCTCATATCTTACCACCAGCAATTCTAAAGAAAATGATTCAATTTGATTTGCCCCTTTATAAGTTTTCTAATATAGACAATGAAAAGCCACATGACAGGAGAGAGACTGAAACCACCCCAATATGAATGGCCAAGGAACCTCAGCTCCTCAAAACAACTGAGAATTCTTGTTGGGTTTTCTCACAATACATTTATGCACATATTGAAAGTAAAGGACACTAAGAGAAATAGAAACCAAAAAGTATTCATGGAAATGGATTATCTATAATATTCAAATGTAATGGGAAAGAACAACCAAAACGAAGAAGAGCAAAAACCTTAACGAAATATGCATGCATAAACCTACATAATGTAAATATTTTTAGGATCCATTTGCAAAAATATGAGCTAATATGCAAAGAGATAATCGACGAATGCCACAGGTAACCACTGAAGAAGAGTTACCCCTGTTCGCATGATCTTTTAAAAAACCCTTCAAAAAAAGAATATAAAACTGTGATACATAATAGATTCTCACTGTAATCTCATAAATTCAAATATTTAGAAAAAATACCTGGCTGCAGGCTGCAAGTGGGCCATAAGCAAAGTGCTTCTCCATATTAGCATATGGAAAATGCCATATTAGTATTTTTTCTCAACATACAGACCATTGAAGTCACAGAATTTTAAAGATGTTACCTGGAAAGGAAGATGAATAATGTAACTAAAGCAATTGTCATACTATTAAAATCTTGGCCAGATTCTTCCTTGTGCTTTCCATACCTCCTGAAATTTATGTAGTGAAAATGTGTTTGTGGTAATTATTTAAAAGAATAAGTATGTCCTCACGTATAAATTGCTAGTCTTTTAAATCGTTATAAAGAAAATTACACAGTTTAACTCTAAAATTGAAATTTTAAAAGATTCCTAACCTAAGCCTTTCTAATCAATTATAGTCTGTCCTTCTTGTCTTCTTTCTTCCCTTCCTTTCCCAGTGATTTAAAAAAATTCTGTTAAGGATGTACAATGTGCCATATTCTTACTTATCCTTTGGGTAGAAAAGCTCATGAGACAAAATTTCTGTCATCTAGTTCGAGATCTACCAGGGAAAATAGACATATTTTGAAGTTATCAGAATAGTATTATTAAATTATAATTTTTTAAATTTTAATTTAATTTATTTTTTTGAGACAGGGTCTTGCTCTATAGCCCAGGCTGGAGTGCAGTGGCATGATCATAGCTCACTGTAGCTTAAACTCCTGGGTTCAAGCCACCCTCCTGCCTCAGTCTCCCAAGTAGCTGGGACTATAGGTGCATGCTGCCACACCTCACTAATTTCTCCAATTTTTTTCTGTAGAGACAGGGTCTCGCTATTTTACCCAGGCTGGTCTCAAACTCTTGGCCTAAAGTGGTCCTCTGGCTTCGGCCTCCCAAAGTGATGGGATTATAGCATGAGCCAAAAGTATAATTTTTAAACTAAGTATGATTAAAGATGCCGCAGCCTGCCTGGCTGTAGCACAAAGGACGGTGTGGACGATTTCGTTTGGATGCACCAAGGAAGGGTCTCTAGGGAAGGTTATTGGGCAGGCTGGAGAGGAGGCATTAGTCACCAGATGGACGGGGGTGAGGGGGGTCTCAAGAGCTGGACCATCATGTCCAGACCTGAGGGAGGGGTCAGCAGGCTGTGTGGGAAGGGGAATGCGTGATGGTGCCCCTCATGGCCTGAGCAAGACACTTTGAGAAGAAGGTTGAGAAATAATGCCAGAGAGCCCAGTGGGTTAAGGATGCTCATAGCTCCCATTCTGTGTTCTCATCCTTCCTCACCCCATCCCCAAAGGAGAAATTGAATTGAAAAGGCTTGTAGAAATGTTTGGGGGCCACAGTCCTCGATGGTGGAGTTGTTTTTGTTCTGGCTCTTGGGAGCCAGATAAGGCAAGAACAGATTGCCCCCTACCACCCACCTTTGGGAGAGGCCCAGCCATCCAGCCTCCCCTTAGGCCTCTCCATTCCTCTCTCCTCTCCTGGCACTTGGTGTTGCTTCTTTCTTTCCACGTGGCCAGTGCAAAAGGTCTTGGGACTGCTTTTCCATGGCAGGAGGCCTGGCTATCTGTATCCCACTGGCTCTTCTCATAGGATCAGAGGTCTTAATGGGCCCGGGCTCCATTTCCCTGGTAAAGAAATGGACCCATTCTGACCTACCCCATCCCTCTCCTCTCAGCACCCCTTTCACCCAGAGAAGGATACCTGGAAAAAGACTTGGGCCTACCTAACTCAGGCAAAAGTATCCTTTCTGGCTCCCTATGGTCTAGTCCAGTTCATGTTAGCACTGGGGCCAGAGTTCCTGCTAGTAGGAAACGGTGCCTTTGCATTTTATCAGTCTCTGTTCAGATATTTCTCTGTGGAAAGCTCTCAGAATGTGGTTGCTGTGATTTCAGAACTTGAATGCTCCTGGATTTCCCAATCCTAACAATGCCTGTCTGTCTGTCTTTCTGACTCTCTGCACATACATCCAGCAAGGGCAATGTCACAGGGAGTCTTACATGCCATTCTGAGGGTGGGATTATATAGGTGGCCGCTGAAGGGTTTTAAGCCACGTGATCAGATAAGCATTTCTAAAAGACCATTTAGGCAGCTGTATTTAGACTAGATTGTGGGGAGTGGCAGGGTGGGGTAATGCTCTAAGAGGCAGAGGACTAAATTAAAGATGGCAAGGAGGACTCCAGCGAGGGAAAGAAGGACAAAGAAGACTTACTGTAGTCAGTGGGGCTTAGTGATGAGTAGGGAATCTGACTGGGAAACTGGATGATAGAACTCACCAGCTATCTTGAGTTGCTCAATAGGAAGCTAGGCAGTGAGTTATGTTCTGAGTATCTCAAAATAAATGAGTCTGGGATGCTGCTGGAAATAAACATGGAGACTTGCAGTCAGTAGATCTGATACATGGCTCTGGCCTTTGTGAGAGAAGTCAAAGCGTGTGGGAGGCCAGAGATGCCATAGATTTAGGTGAGGTCAGCCAGGGAGGGTGTTTTGAACATGAAATCCACGGAGCTGAGTGAGAACAGAAATGTTGGGAACATTTATTTGAAAGATGGATAGAGAAAGAAGAAGAGAGAGTAAGGAAGACTGAGAAGAAATTTTTTAAGACATAAAAAATTGGAAAATTTCTTCTAGAATTTCTCAATGGCTTTAGACCCATGGTCAGAAAACTATGGACTGTGGGCCACGTCCAGCCTGCCAGTTGTTTTTGTCAAGAAAAAAATTATCAGAACAGGCCACATTCCTTCACTTATGTGTTGTCTATGGCTGCTTCCACGTGGCAACAGCAGAGTCGAGTAGTTGAGTAGTTGCAGCTGAGACCATGTGGCCACAAAGCCTAAAATATTTACAGACCTTTAAAGAAAGCTTGCTGACCCCTTCTGCGGATCACAGAGGCGTGACATAGTCACCATTTTTCTTAAATGTCAAGTATAGAAAGAGTGAAGCAGGTGACTTTAAGATCTCATCTGTCTCCATCAATCTTTGCAACCATCGGGAGAACGGTACTGTGACAGGTGAAAAACAAGTCCGTCAGCTCCAGTGTAGACTGGACACAGAATCTGGAAAATAAAAACACAAAGTATTTCATCAAGATGGATGGCACCCTCGCTAATTAATGCCCCCTCGCAAGGAGAATTAAGAGAATCTAATCTTTGGTTTGGAGGCATTCACCTAAGTTTGGGCAACTGTGCTGAGTAATGCTAAAAGGAAAATGGAGGGCCAGGTCAGAAGACACTGAGTATCTGGGGAAATGTCAGAACAAGAGACTAAGAACATTAAAATCATTCCTATATCCAGAAATCTGGGAATTCAAAAAAGCTAGCTGTGATACTGGTATATGTGTCTAAAAAGGCACAGATTGCTCCACCACGTGAGCACAGAAACTAATGAGAAGATTGCAAATGAAGAAAGTTGATGTGCACAGAAACCTGAACCAGAGACCGGCTAAATGCTTCAGGAAATTCTCTTAGCCGTCTTCCCCACCCTCCCAGTGATGCATTGGACAGTTAGGTGCCAGTGAATACCATGGGTGCAATTAGGAGAAGCTATGAGTTTTGCACATCACTCCTGAAAAGCCAGAATTTCCTATTTAAAACATCAATATCTAAAAATGTTTGGAGCAGTAGATGTGAATTTAATGGGAAAAAAATAATCTGTCTTCTGGGAAAGGTTCAAGAAAATTAAAGAGAACTCAGTGAGCTGGACTCGAACTTTAGCCTCCGTCTTCCCCCATCTGCTGTGAATGTCTGCTCTTAGAAGCTGCTGTTTGTTGGTTGGGAAGAAAGAACACTAGTGAATTCATTCTACTGAGAACCTTTATATAAGCACGTGTCTATCAGACCACAAAGGAATAAGTAGATGGTTTCTTACTGTCTCTTCCAGACAAGGCTGACTACAGAACTTGCAAAATGAAAATATGGGGCCCCTTGCTGAAAAAGCAGGAAAAAAGTGCGATTAAAGGTACTAAGGTACCTTTTTCCTTCCTTCCATGGTCTTTCTCTCAATTTGTCATGGTGTATTTTTTTATTTGTTATGTAATGTGGTTCTAAGTAAAGAGAAAATTAAAATTTTGAGTCATTACCGTGTATTCTTTCTCTTTCTGTTGTGCATTGCCAGTTTTCAATGCAAATAGCAGAGCATTTAACTAGATGCGGAATCGCCGAGATGACTAAAATCATACGTGCTCATGCATGCATATGTATTACGTTCTTTCCAGAATAGTGAAAATTGTGCACCAAACTAACTCAACGGTTTTTATTTCACTGTTAGCTATGTGCACTTCTACCAACACTTTCCACCTTCGGCTTACTGATGAGAAAGGAAGTATGGAAAGGAAAAGGAACTGTGGGTGCCCTGTCCATGCCTGTCTTCTGTGCCACCATAAGTGGTTGGCATTACAGAAGGAATAGGTAAGGTTGGATATGATAGAGTTCTTGGTCGCTGGTGTTTCTTAGAGTCTACCATCACCTTTCACATTCGGGTTTGGACAGAAAGAGTGGCCTCTCAGGACTGCCGGCGCGCCCACGTCCTTAGTCATAGATGTAACACGCTTGCCTTATCCTCAGGTTGAGACAGGGACTCCATGCGCGTGGGACATGGGAACAGCGTCTGTGAAGGGGGCGACACTGGACGGCGGGCACACACAGGCATTCCCCGTATCTTCCCCTGCTCAAGCGCTGCTACATTGTCCCATGGGACTTCACTTGGAGAACACAAGTTCAAAGATAAAATTATTAACATCGGCATGGTGACATCTGGGCATTAAACCATGGAGGGCCCTTCTAAGCGCAGGCCGTGTGCAGCTGCAGAGGCTGCAGGTGCCAGGAAGCTGGCTGGGCTTCCGAGGTTCGAGGGACAGCTGCTCACGCCGGCCCGGGGGCGGCACCTCCAGGACCAGCCGGCAGCACGAGGAGCTGGGTACACGACCTCAGATCAGCTCCAAGCCCTGCGGGCGCTCGGGTCCGCCTTCTGCAGAGCCTGCTGCAGCCACGCTGGTACCGAAGTCGCTCAGGGCTCCCCAGATCGTACCTGCTCTGAGTCACCTAACAGACCTTCCTAAACAGGATTTCATCCTGCTCCGGTGGCTTTGATGAGGCTGAGGAAGAAAAAGAAAACTCTCCAAATAAACCTATGCTTGGTTTCTCCAAAGAGGAGTGAGCCTGACGCCTGCCCCTGCCCCTGGGCATTTCAGGCCGCACTGCACTCGGTCTCTCTGGGACCTTTTATGAACACAGCGTGCTCAGGCACAGGCTCCAGCACTGGCGTAACAAAGCCTGTGGACTTGGACACTCCCCAACCAGGCTCATGGGCTCTGTCACTCTGTCATCTTGTTGCCCTGGAGTAGAATGGGGACAATAGGTAGCTTTGTCCTTAGTGTCCGACAAACATCCACGTTTAGTGCAGTTTGTATTAGATACATCACAGACCTCCAAACTCACCTGAACCTCCCTTAGCATCGCTTCCCCTGGGCTATGAGCGTGGGGATCTATCTGCATCGTCATATCTCTCTGTCTCAAATCACCTGACCTAGGGCCTGTCGGTATCCCTGTGCACTAAACATGTGCCTTTGTCAGGGCGCCAAAATGAGCAAGTCGCCGTCTGCACTCCGAAGTGGTGGAATTATCAAATGGCTACACTGATGACTATAAATCTGTCTCCTTTGAGTCTCTTCTGTATACGATGTTGTCTACTCTGTGTTTCACACGCTCTCCCCAGAAATCTCCAATGGTGGGAGAAGAGGTCTCAGAGCAATGCTGGAGGCAGCTTGGTAAGATGGCTTTGAAGTCTCAAGTTTTAATCTTACAACTTCATGTACATTTTGCAGTTCTATCCATAAATTATTTGAATTTGTTTTAATATAGATCTACTTTAATTAACCCCATTAAATGACTTAACTTTCCTCTCAAACTTTTCAGGGATCCTCAAGGAAGGTATTTAGCCAGTGGGTTTGCATAACATGCCCACCCAATTTGCGAGGTGTAGGTGCATGATATGCGTGCAACGTTTTGCTTTTGTTCAACAGATATTGGTTGAGCATGAAGAGGCAATACAGGGTTACTAGGGTAAGCAAACGTGGACACTGTCCCTAGACTCCCCAAGTTTACAATCTAGCATTGGCCATGAGGAGGGACTGGGATCCGGCCAGTGCTATTTCACTGGAATCACATAGTATGATACCATTTTTTTATTTTCAGCATACGAGGCAATAACTTGCGTCTTCCGAAACCACTTGTTCAATGGTCTTTGCGTTCTTTAATACCAACTCTTATGGTAAAAAAAAAATACTTGCCTGGGTGTTGCGGGGAGGTTGGGAAGTGGGATGGGAAGGAAATGAAAAACAGAAAGTTTATTTCTCCAGAGTTTCAATGTGGATTCATTAGTAAAAATGAACTACCTCTCTGGTTAACTGAACTGAGTTTAATCCCTATGAAATAATTCAGCGCTCACAGGATGGGCCAAATGACCTTGTTCCTTATATTCCATTTCTGGATCTTTATGAGACTTTTCCCCCTCACTGGAAAGTCGTCTTAGTCAATCAATTTTACATATTTGGTTGGATCACTTTTTGAAGGTAGATTAAGATCCAACTGTGTGCTTTTGTGTTTTTAACTGTATTAATTGCTTGATCAACTCCCGTTTCAGAGCAGTTCAGGGAAATGCTTCGTGCTTACATCTCTGCTTTTCCGAAAGCTTGTTTCTTTGCCTTTTCCTTCTCGTTTATTAACCCTGCACTTGCCATGCAAATTATTCAAATTTTGAACTTCTGGCACTAGAAAATTACATTTATATTTGAGTTCCATTAGAAGCTTTCATGCATGGTTGAGCTTGTTTATGTTCTTCCTTTCTAATCAAAGTACTTAGATCTAAAGTCTGTCTCTGACTCAGTGGTAAGGCAAACAAGTTTCATTCTTGGAAAATAATTTCTAAGTAATTGAAAATGGGAAAAAGGGGAAGAAAAAGTGTTGTCAAATGTAGACTTTTTTCTTTTTTATGAGAAACTAAATTTCTAATATTGAAAAAGGTTTAAATAAGCATGTTGAAATAATCACCAATAACCCAATGAAAAAAGTATAAACACAACTATTTGTATATTTTCAATTCTTGTACAGAGAATAACTATGTTGACATTTAAAAAAAAAAATACATCTCTTTGTAAGGGCAAAATAAAACAATCAAATAGTTCCAAATGGATTTGGATATTCAAGAGGTCTATGCCATTAATAAGAATTGACCTAAATCTTGCCATGAATAAAATACTGTCCCCTAGTATTTATGTAGACCTTTTTAAGCAGATAACAAAGCATGGTATTAAGTAAAAATGGACAAATTCTCTCTAGAAAATTATAAATAATGAGCTTGTGTGAATAAACAATCCACCTTTCATTTTGTTACAATATTTCCAGGTGTGTTAAATATATGTATTTTAATATTCTAAAATAGCACACAAGAATTAATTGATTTACTAAAGTATTTACATTTTTTATATTCTCTTTCCAAAGAAATACAAATTACTTTGGAGATCTCACCTTACAATAATGATAGTTCACTTGAGAAGAAAAACAAAGAACATTAAAAACATAATTGGCCTCATATGATAATTTGAGATTTCTCTAAACTCCAGTTATGTAGAGCTAGATTTTTATTATCTGTCATGTCCTACTTCTAATTTCTCAAATTTTTAATAAATGAGCACAGGTTATATATTAAAAATTACCCATTGTCTTTCCTTTTGTCTCATCCACCTTTTAAAATCTAACTATATTTAGCCAAACTGGAATAACTATTGGGCCTCTTAACATTGCTACACTCCCAATCTCATGCTTTGCTTGAGGCAAATATTTTCATTTACCTAAAATAGATTCCCCAGTATCTGTGCCTACCATCATTCAACTTGCCCTTCATTTTTCAACACAAAGACCAGCTTCTCTGTGAAGTTCCTTCAAGGTGATCTCTCCCATTTTGAAACACACATTTACAATACTCTGACAAGCAGTATCTTAAAAAAGTATATAAACGTGGGCTACAGAGTACGACCTGGGTCTAAGTTGTAGCTGAACACTGGCGACATATCCTTGGGCAAACTGACCTCTTGGACTCTATGTTTTTTTGTCTGTAAAATAGGAATAGAAATACCCATATGACTGTGGTAAGGACGAAATGAGATAATTTACATAAAACTCTTAGTACAGGGTTAGTCCAACAGAAAGGGCTCAGTTTGTAGCTACTGCTACAATCCTATTACCACTCCCATGTTATCTGTGATGGATCGTCTGTTAGTTGGGTGAGGACAAGTGTATTTCCCTGACTAGATGGTAGTGGTAAGGAAATGTCTATATTTCTTTGGTTTTATCCATCACAATGTCTAATACAATGTCACAATACTTAGTAAGTATTTCTTAATAGTTTCTTCTGTATCTTAAATGGTTACTCATTAAAAAAAAAAAAAAGAAAAATGACATCCAACCGTTCTCCTTTCTTACCCGTGTGTGTGTGTGAGACAGAGAGAGAGAGAGAGAACCTGTGTGTGTACACTCAAGTAGGCTTAGCTATTAATAGCAACCTCTGCAATGGAAAGTCAGATAACTTTGTATTCCCATGGCAAAACAACAACAAAAAAAGAATACTTCTAAAGATTGGTCATTCTCACCAATGTAATTAAAGGTGCCAGTAGTTTCAAAGCATTATCAGCTAGGAGATAACGCAAAACAAATTTTCCTAATAATAAATTCTTAAGAATTTAATCTAGGCAATGATATTTAGCTCAGCATCAAGTTTTCAAGCTTTTTTTAGCTTTGGAAAATTATAATTTCTGAGTAACTAAAACTTGAGAAATAAAAGACATCTTGCTAGCATAATTTGTAAAGCATTCAGTGGTTAAAATAAGAAAAATTAGCCTTTGAGTGAAACTTAAAACACGTTTGTCTAAAGCTAGCAGCCAAAACACAGGAAAGCAATTTATCCAAAATTAGATTGCTTTGAAATACTAAGGTTAATGGAATCAAGGGAGGAAAAAGGTGGGGAGATAATTCGGCATCGTTAAAACTTTCAACTTAGATGAGAGATAATCTAAGTTAACTATGTGAACATTAACTCGTGTCTTAAAATGCTCCAAACAATTGGGAGCTGTTAGAAAAATATCCCAAGAAAAAGAAGAGCTCAGGGTGATTTTTGTATCTGCCTTTTAGAAGGGTAATGTGAAGCCCATTGAAATCCTTTTCTAAAGAAGCTGCTTTAACTTACAAATAACTTGACTGAAAATCCAAGTTTACAAAAAGAAAACAGGAACTAATATTAATGTAAGCACAAGTCTAATTTGTAGAATCGCTTAAGAAACAGTGAGTTTTTGATTTCAGTCCCTGAAATATGCCTCTGGATATTAACTGGGGCTTTTGGTGTGACAAAGGGACATGATGCAGAAAAAAAACCATGGGGTTTTGCCATGAGGCTGCCTCATAGAACCTGCGCCCAGTTGCTTATATTAATTTCATTCATTTGGCTTATAGTCATTCATTCATTCATATGCAAGTGTTTAAATGCATCATGAGAAGTATGACTATGGCAAAAACAACAACAAAAATAAAATCACAAACTCTGCTTCCCTGTAAAGGAAAGGAATAATAACTGTGTTTATTATAATATATCCCCTTGGGTTGTACTTAGTATTTAATATTTTTTAAGTCAAGTAATTCTGTTACAGTGACCTTTTTTCCCCCCATGTGGATCCCTAAGTAACCGGAAAACTGTAAATTAAATGTACCAGTATCCAAAGCAGTAGTATTTATATTTTTTGAAAAGAGTAATATTATTTGTTGGAGATCTTGTTCAGTCATTTATAAATAGTCACCTTTGTAAAGCAAGAAATAACCTTGTTTAAAAAACCACTGACATTGTTGTCCTATTGTCACCTGCTGGTAATTGAAAATGTGTTTCTGTCAGTTCTGCGTAAGATGGAATGTAATTCCTTCTAAGATCTTGATCTTAAATTGGTAGCAAGAAAGCCAAAAAGGAAAAGCAAGAAGTCTTTACTTGTTCTTTGCACGAGTAATTTCGTACTGCCCTTTCTGATAATGTGAGTTATTATTCTTACTGACTCTCGGAAGGCAGCAATAGGCATCTCTTTTTTTACAGCTCTGTTTTGCTCAATTGATATGGAAGTGGGTCTCTGCCTGGCTTTGGAACACACGTTTGTAATGTTTATTTTAAAATAAAAAATCCAGATTGCTTAGAACAAGCATCTATACACAGTAAATAGCTAAATTCTTGCCACAATCTCCTCAGCTTCATTTTTTCTGAGAGACCGTAGACATGCTCTAGAACATGTATAACCTCATAGCCTGAAGCATAACAATGATTACAAGGAATTAGTCTTAGTCTCAAAAATCTTGGATCCAGAGTAACTCAAACTGTTACCAGCCTCAACAGGACAACGACCCAAATCTGATGTTTAGAACGATAGCATTCTGCAATGCTTATCTATATTTCCAGGAATGCAAACAGAATTTTAATTAAACTTGTAACACTGCCTGAGGTAATCATATCACAGAAAATACTGAAGAGCTCTTCTGAAATTCACTTTTTCCTGTTGGATGGAATACAGAGGACACCTGGAAATTAGAGTAAAATTCTTTCTTAACCATCAAAGAATTTGAAAAATAAACAGATAAGCTGGTTTGGAAGAGATTATATCATCTCATCAACCAAGTACAAGGAGTCACTTAATCTTGGAGTTGGAATAAGTTTATGAAGTCACATAAGCAAACCTTTTTAGTAGAGCTGCAATTCCATCCATATTATTCTGGACAGAGGTAACCCTAACTCTATTTAAACACTTCCAGAAACTGGGAATTTACCATTCAGCAAAGCAGTCCAGCCCAACCTATTTGTAAGGAGTTCTAAATGTTAGACACTTTCTTATATTGAGCCGAAAAATTAGCTTTCTCTAGAACTTCTTTTTATTGTTCTTTGTGCTGTCCTGTGGAGTTAACAGAGTAAATCTAATTAACTCCTGTTTCACATGACAGTCTTCCAAATATTTGATGACACCTACCATGACCAGCGTTTGTGGGTGCCGTGGTTCAATGGTGTTAATTTTATTTCTTTTGATTTCCTGCACACTGCAGGGATCTAGAAATGGGGTTACCTCCCTCCTCCTTTTTCTTTTTTAACCACAATAAAGGGGTCTTTTAAAAGGGCTACTCTTCCATTGCCTTTGCATAGGCTGTTGGCTAAATTAAGTACCTTGCCCACTTCAGCCCGTCTGTATATATGCTATTTTATGTCTAAGTACGTATGCATTTTGATGGTTAACATTTCTGATCTTTAGGCATATAAGCATTTAGACTTTTAAACAAAAGACCATCTTCATAGTACCATGTGTGAAATAAGTACACTGATTACAGTGGAGGTTAAAAACTAGAACCTCATACGCCATGGTTTATTGACTTATAAAAAATTGGTTCTTGTGGTACACAGGTGTTAGAAATATAAATCTGAAGCTGAACCATCATATGTACAACTACTTCAGGGTATCGTTGTAATAAGCAGCAGCACTATCTGCATACTCATTTCTCTCTCTGCTAGTATCAAGAAGACAGGTATATACACATGTAGGTGGCTGTCAGACCCGTAGTACAATATTATTTATTTCAAAGATGCAAATAAACTTACGGTGCATGTTTGGCAAGTTTTCTTGGTAAATTTATTTGCTGAGGCATTCTGATATCTGCATGTTGTTACAGATGAATGTATGAATTAACTGAGTCCGAAACTCCTTCGTGCTCTGTATCTGTGCAGTATGCAGTGAGACGGTGGTGTGAACTGGGAAAGGTCAAAAGGACACTTTCCAAATTCTGGATCTTGTTGTGTTGGAGGGTGGGGCATTCATCAAACTCATTGAATTATGCATTTCACTGTATGTAAATCAGACCTCGCCTGGAAAATAAAGGGAAAAAAGTTAAATTTTATAGAGAACTTTCTAAGGCCACATCACGATATCTGAACATGGCTTTGTTTCTTTGCAAGCGAATTATCACAACGTGGTTTTGCAAATGTTAACATCTAAAGACCGAAATCCTCAAGACTGTAGGAACAGGGGAAGAAGGAAACTTTAATTTATCATGGACCTTTCACACATTCAGGGGAGAAAACTTGATTTTGTGGCTGCAGCGGTGCATAAACCCCATAAAGCCAGTCAGCCATTGGCTAATGTCCTAAATCTCTAAAGCGCTGGTTAGAGCCGGGGAGAGAAGTCCCATTTAAATGGGCATCGACGATGCTTTACTGACAAAGCAGGACCAACAGCTCTGTCTGAGGTGCCGCAGCATAGAGTTCCCCTGGAAATAATGGGATCACCGTACTTTATTAGCCTTTCTTACAAAGCGTCCGTTTAATGAAGCTTTGGGTAGGAATTAACTTTTTTTCCCCTTTGGTGCCCAAAGAACTTCTATCTAGTTGAGGTCACTCCACTTAAAAGCATTTTTTCCCCTCACTACCCCTGAAATGCATCAACAAATAGAGGTCTCAACTTCTTGCCTCAGTAGAGGAGTCCAATCCCAAGTGGGAGAGCCCGGCAGACAACGCATGAAGAGCACATAGAAAACACGCAGCACCCAGAGTTTCCTGGAGCAGCTGTGAATACGGTCTCGTAAAGATTAATGATTATGGAAAATGTGCAGTCAGATAAAGCAGGAAGCTCGAGGATGACAATTCTGTCTCATATAAAATTGTCGAAAACAAAATCCTGGATGGTATGTAAATCTATAATTTTCCCTGTCTTAAGTGATATTTAAAATATAGAGTCAAAAACATATGAACATTTAATGTTTTTAAAGGGTTACCTCAATCAGAATTTTGGAGAGCATGATGGAATATTATTAATAATATTAATGTAGAACCATTATAAGACAATGATTTATAGTTAAGATGTTTTATATGGCGTCCTCCTACATTTAGGAGCCAAAAAGCAAAGAAATTAAGAAATATCAATATTAATCAAATATCAGCCATCAAAATATGTGTGTAAAAGTGCCAAATAGAAAAGAAATAGATGACAAGATCCTTCAAAGACAGTATAATGTGGTAAGGAGAATAAAGTTAACACACATAGCCAATGTTTAAATGATAACAAGAGAGGCCTGTGTGCTAAATCAGCTGGCGTAGCATTTAAATGGTAGGGGACATCAATGCTGAGAAAGGAGGTTTCAGCACAGGCTACAGTTGGCAGGGACAAAGTCACAGACGACTTCGGCTCTGCAGGGCACGGTAGGATGGAAGATTGGAATTGGCAAGGATGAGGCAAAAGAACATTTTTCTAGATAGTTTTTTGGAGTGGCAAAGAAGGGGTGGGGCTTGCTGAACAGTGGGGGTGCACGCACTGTTGCGTGTTAGAGAAGAAACTTGATGAAGCCCTGAATGCCAAGGATCGGATCCAAGGTGAGAAGTAACAGACGACTGTGGAAGATGTGGAATAAGGTAGAGTTATGGTGGAGGAGGCAAAGCTGAGCAGTGCAACGAGCCCGACCCGCCCGTAAATCCCAAAAGCCTGTGTAGAGCTCACTGTCTGCGTCTCCCGACTAGCATCCCACAGGACCAGCCACCCAGCTCCTCCGCGTGGAGCAATGGGAGAAACAAAAAGATGTACATGCAGTGGAGCGACTATAAATCACCACACACGTGTGAGGCAGTGGTGCTTGAATACTAGTCTGGGAGCAGTGTTGACAGGAATACAGGAGGTTGCCAGGAGGTTGTTAAGGCATTCACGTGTGAGCGGATGAGGACCCAGACCTCATTTATAATGACTTGAGATGGAACTGGAAGATTTCGACATAGCAACTGGAGTTCTTTAGTCCTGCTGTATTCGGACTTCTGGTTTCCATCTAATGAGGTGAATGTCTTTCCTGCTTTATTAGTCTCGAAATACACTTCAGGTCATAAACTCGTAACTCTACATCAGCTGGTATATTATGCAAAAACGCCATTTGTTATAATTCGGTCAATTATTGCCTAGCAAAATACCACACAACACTCAACAAAATGTTAATGGATGACAACAACGACTATGTCTAACCAAAATACATATTTGCACAAGGATCTTACAATTAAAATGAGCTAAAATGTCCCCCAAATAGTAATAAGTTAACAATGCTCTAATTTCCTTATATTCATTTGTGGGAGGAAGGTGAGAGATTTTCCGAATCTACTTTGCCCATCAGACACTGCACGGGAAGAGATGAAATACATTTTAAGCAAGGAGAATGGAGATGATTATGATAAAGGCTTATAGAAAAGAAAGTGAACATTTTATCCCTAAAAGAAAACCTGCAAAGAATACTTTTTTAAAAATTCCATTAGGAAAGAGAGATAAGCCAAGTCTTGTTTCAAACCCACGTAAACTGCAGTCAGGCTGATAGTTGGAGGCATAATTCGACGGTCTGTCTATATTTGCACACACACTGTTAGCAGCAAAAAAAGAAAAAAAATCAGGTGTATATATTTTTCTTCATTTCAGAGAACCGTGTGAATTTAAGGCTGGCAAAATCTATCACACAAGCCAGTGATAGCAATAAGAGATAAGAACACAAGTAAAGGAGGGCCTTCCTGTAAAAAGTGCCTTAGAAATTTCTCATCACATAAAACTGATAAAAACCCAACACACGGTGCACAGGAAGAATGCCGAGGGCTGAAATGAGATTGCTCCCCCAACAGAATGATAGCGGGTAGAGTCAGTTTGTAACAAAGGATGAGGTAGGGCGAGCGAGCAAGATAACAGGGAAATACCCTTCGTGAGAAACGAGACATACGGACAACAAATACCTCGGAGCTTTCAGCAACAGGGGCTGCTCCTGAAACGGTGCAGAGGTGCAACCCAGCCCCTCGCTCAGGAGGCCTCAACTTCCCTCTTAAGAGTCTTTGAAATTGTCTCTTCTCCACTTCTTGTCAGTTTTTCATATGCCAACTGTATGGGTTGAATCCTGTCTCCCCAAAAGATGTGTTGCAGTCCGAACCCCTGGTGCCTGTGAATCTGAACTTACTTGGAAAGAGTCTTGGCAGATGTAATTACTGTGAGTTAAGATGGCATCGTACTGGAGTAGCCTTTACTATGCTGTTCACATAAGAAAAGAAGAGACACACAGAGACACAGGGAGACACAGGGAGTACACGTGATGACAGAGGCAGAGACTGGAGTGGTGTGCCTACAAACCGAGGAACACCAAGGATTGCCAAGGAATACCAGAAACTATGGCAAGGCATGAAACATTCTTCCCTGAAGACTTCACGGAGCGTGTGGCTGTGCGGACACCTTGATTTCAGACTTGCAGCCTCCAGAACTGAGACAAGACATTTCTGTTGTTTTAAGCCACCAATCTGTGGCACTTGGTTATGGCAGCCCTAGCAAATTAATACGCCAACCACGATTCATTATGAATCATCTTGTGTCAGAGTTTTGTTTTCCTCAATGAGATGGCACTCTCCCTGAAGGCAGGGTCCACATACTGTGCTCTTCTCATCTGAAGCATCTCGTTCACTGTTAAAATAGAAAGCGAGCCCCTCCTTGTAACTGCTACAGCCACTGATGCAGTGTTCTGGAATACAAAGTTAAGACAATTGAACAGGTGGCAAATGGGTGCTAAAACCTGCTGGATGCTAATTGCTAAATGGATGAAGCCTCTGGAGTGTATTTGTCCTAAAGCGAATCGCTGTATATTCTACTTTGTAATTGTTTTCTAATGATTTCTATGTTGCCTGCTTCCATAAAATATTTTACTTGAGTGACACAACTAACAAGCATAAAACAGGACAATTAAAACAAAATGGTAAATGTTGGGGAAAAAAGAAGGATAAGGAAAGATCTAGTTTCGGCAACAAGTTAATTATCACAATTGAGTGCTAAATGTACCTCTGAGCTTACTGGTGGCCAAGGAAAAAGGGTTTTGTGGTTGGTTTTGGACCAAAGGGGAAACATGTAACTTCACCTGAAAAGATGAATTTTTATGTGAATTCTTAATGAAATTTTTATGGAAGCAGTGTGTGTTCAAGAAACTAAATTATGAGTTACTTTGGAAATTATTTGGCAAAAGACATTGACATGATTTACAAATGGACATTTCTTAAGTAACTGCTGAAAGGACATAGAGGACATTTATGGATTTAGTCATTCATTCATCCCACAAGAATTTTTTAATACCTAGAATGTGTTGGGCCCTGTATAAGGTGTTAAGATCTAGATGTAATCTCTGTCCTTAAAAAACTCTCTGATTAGTGGGAAGACAACCAATAAGATAGATATTAAAATAAAATATAGGAGTTATAATAACAAAAAAATGGATAAGACACAGAGAAGCACAGAACCTAGCCCAGGCCATGATATTAGGATGTGATATAAGATTCCATGGGAGCTAGAATTCCATAGTCTAGTTGCTTTTCTTCCCAGTGAGCCAGCAGTATGAGGGCAGATCTAAAGAAGGAAGCAGAGGTTGAAAATTCGTGATCTATGGGCCTAATATGACCAATAGATGAGGTTTTTTTTCCTCACACAATCATGTAACACTTTTTGGCACATTTTAACGTTAAAAATTTTTTGTATTGACAATTTATAATGGTATAAATTTATGGGGTACAAAGTGATGTTATAATTTATGCATACTATGTGAAATAATTGAATCAAGCTGTTAACACATCTATCACTTTAAATATTTAACATTTTTTGTGATTAGAACATTTGAAATTTACTCTTAGGAAATGTGAAATAATACCATATTATTAACTATATTCACCATGCTTTGCAATAGAACTGAAAAAAGGAAGAAAAAACCCCATACGCCTCGTGTCTAACTGAGGCTCACCCCCAGCCTCTGTAACCACCATTCTGCTGTTTTTATGAGTGTGTTTTGATTCTACATATAAGTGAGAACATGCAGTATTTGTCCTTCTGTGCCTGACTTATTTCACTAGCATAGTGTGCTCCAGTTCCATCGATGTTGTCACAGAATTTTCTTTTTATGTCTGAATAATATTCCATGGTGTGTATGTATCACATTTTCTTTATCCATTCATCTGTTGATGGACACATAGGTGGATTCCATACTTTGGCTTTTGTAGCTAGAGCTGCAGTTAATTTTTTAATTAGATTTCTGGCTTCTTGAAAATGGGAAGACCTGGACTTCATAGCAACAACTGGCTTCATGTATTGGTCCATCCAGGTTTGGGAAACCAGTGCCCTGGAGGGTCTCCCACAATGATTGAGAATCTCCAGCTTGTGGTATGTTTGTGGAGGAGGCTCACGAAATGGATACATTCTCTATGAGCTCCAACTGTTAATACTCTCGTTTTCCAAAAGCAACTTGTGTTTATAGATTGAAAACCTTCAAAGTTGCACAGTTGTTATTCCGTTGCAAAAATTTAAGACTATGCTTTCCTTGTTACTTGAATGTAATGTCAAGCTACTGTCAACAGAAGTGAGCTGCAAGGGTACCTGCAAAATATGGATATATTATTTTTCTCTCAAAAGAAAAGGTTAAGTCTGTTCCCACAACTGGATGAACAAGCACTCCGAACTCCAGAGTTATGCAGCACCTAACATGGCAAGTTACGCAAAGAATAGCAATGGCAAAACCACCATTTACTGAACGTACATAATGTGTCAGGAACTGTGTTTCATGCTTTACCGACACTTGCTCATTTAGTCTTTATAACAAATATATGTGGCCTAAATTATTATCTTCCTTCTACCAGCAAGGAACCTGAGGCTCAGACAGAGTTTCAGCAACTTGCACAAAGTTTCAGAGCTGGTAAGTGGGCAAAACTGGGTTTCAAATCCAGGTCTGTCTAATGGCAAAACCTGAGCTCTCAAATGCTGGACTATTCCATCTTCAAAATCAAAGATCAGTACAAAACTACACTATTCACAAACAAACTGTAAGTGGGTATTTGTGCATACACACACATATAAGGGTCATATATAAATGACCCTCGAACAACACAAGGATGAGGGGTGCTGACCATCCACGCAGTCAAAAATTTGAGTATAACTTTTGACTCCTCCAAAACTTAACTATTAATGGCCTACTGTTGACTGGAAGCCTTATGGATAGTCAATTAGTACATATTTTGTACATTATATGCATTATATACTCTATTCTTACAATAAAGTAAGCTAGAGAAAAGAAAATGCTATTAAGAAAATCATAAGCAAGAGAAAATATACTTACCATTCATTAAGTGTAAGTGGATCATCATAGAGGTCTTCATCCTCATCATCTTCACACTGAGTAGGCTGAGGAGGAAGAGGAGGAAGAGGAAGAGGAGTTGGTCTTGCTGTCTCAGGGGTGTCAGAGGCAGAAAAAACCCTGTGTTGTTCAAGGGTCAAGTGTATATACAACACACACACATAATAGATACTCTGCATGTCCAACATTTTAACAATTGCGATAGACACATCCTGTCTGAAATCTTTTTCAGAACTGTGTGTTTGGTAAATGTTATGAAATAAATGGACTTACTTGATTCCAGCTACAAAAGAGCTTGGACCATAAATCAATGGGAAAAGGTCAAATTGTTTAGAAGACAGTGTTGAGAAAACTGATTGATTATATTGAGAATAATAAAGATACCTATAGAAATGCAGATAAAAATAATAATGACACAAAATAGGACACCTATTATCCTGGCAAAATTAGAAATCTGAAAAACGCCAAGAATTGGTAAGGATGTGCAACTAGAGCAGTGGCTCTCAACCTTATTTGCATCTTAGAATCACCTGGGGAACTTTAAATAATACTGCTGCTTTTCCACCCCCGGAAATTCTGGTTTAATTAGTATAGGTTACTGCCTAGGTGGCTGGATTTTTAAAATCTCCCCAAGTGATTCCAATATACAGCCAGGCTTTTGCTCCACTGCAATAGAAAAGCTATCCTGGTCACTGGTGCCTGTGTAGCCATTCTGGAGAACACTCGAGTGTAATGAATTATATTTACAGTATGACATGATCCAGCAGTCCTGAGCCTGAATACACATCCCAGAGAAATCCTCACAAAAGTCCAGCAGATGCACATGTGATGATGTTCCTCCCAGTGTTATTTCTGGTTACAGGACTGGAAGTGATCTGTCCATCCATCAAAGGGGTGAGTGAATACCCCAGTGGACATGGTAGGCAGGAGGCTGTGTCTGGCACACAGGGATATGTCTGAGTATGATATAAACAGTCATTGATGCCTAGATGGCGTCGAAAGCTGCAGAATGTAGTGAGGTCGCTTAGGGCTAGAACGTAGATGGATAAAAGAGCAAAGGCCAAACCTTAGATGCTCCTACATATTGGGGCATGGTGCTGAAGGAAAAGGCAACAACGGAGAGTAAGAGGGCGCGGCTGGTGAGGAGGAGGAAGGCTGGGGAATTGTGATGCAGAATCCCGCCCAGGGAAGCAGGGAGTGGTCAACCGTGTCACCTGCTGCTGAGAAATCAAGCAGGCTGTGACTCTGGCAAGGTATAGTTTTTGGTGATCTTGAGAAGAGCTGTTTCAATCTTTCAGTGGGGACAACAGGCTAACTAAAATAGGCTGAGAAGAGGAGGAGGTAGTGAAGAGAAAGCAGTGAGTTTAGTTAATCTTTTGAAATTTTGTCATGAATGTAAAAGAAAAACAGGACAATATTATACCTAAATATCTAGAGGATAGTGTGGGACAAGGTGGAGGTTGTGCTAAAAGATGGTTAGTATTAAGCTGTGATTGACAGTCCTGGGGAAGGACCCAGTAAAGATGATTTGATTGGTGTTGCAGGAGAGAAACGAAGCCAGGTCGTGCAGGAGGTGCATTGAGATGGATTCCGGGCACACGTCTCGGGAGGGTGATGTGGCTGCTGATGCAGGTGGGTGGTGGAATTGGGGTTGGAAAGGGACACAGTAATTATTTCTCTTTTCTCTGTAAATATGAAATACAGACATCAGCAAAAAGGTAGAGAAGTGGGGTATGTTGGAGATTGGATAAGAAAGAAGTGGTGAAAGAGTCATCTGGTTTACAAGGGAACTGTTGGAGGCTGGATCATGCCTGTCATGATTGAGGTCATGGTTTCGATGCTATTTATCCTAAGAAGCCTCTTAGCTGCCCTAATACGCAGAACATCCCCTGTGCTAGCCCTTAGCATGTTAAGTAGTCGTGGATGTTGACTTGCCTCTGCGTTCTTTCTTACCACTTCCTGTGTCAGGGTTTGGGTTTATGGTTAGGAACCCAGTGCCTGGCACAATGTGCTCCACACGTATTTGTTAAATGAATTACTGAGTATGTATGGAAACGCCTTGTGGCAAGGGTGTTGATACCAACTTTAAGTTGATTTTAAGGCATAAATGGCTATTTTCAATGACATCTGAAAATGCCCTCCCAAAGATGGAAGTTAAAAAAGGCTAATTATTAAGCAATCATTAATATCATCCCTGGGATAAGAGATTTAAGTATCATTCCTCCTCAAATAATCCCACACATTGTTTTTATGTGATCATAGCAATAATTGCATATAAATAGATACATGCCTTTAAAATTCAGAGAGCTAGTGTTGGAGAAATGACTCACAAGGATGCAATCTTCCCAGTCCAGACTTCGTAGGATAAAATCTCAGCAAAACCAGTGCCTCTTAGCATTTAAGTCAATGAGTTCTGAAATATATTACCTCAGTCTGGACCTCCATGGGCTCCATATACTGTTGATTTAGACTGCATTTTTCCCCCAATAACCTGTGTCCAGATTTGGAGGAATAAATTTTCATTATGTGTACCAGCTAATCCTTTAATAACTGAAACCAGTGTGGGGAGCTGACACTTAGATGCCCTTAAAATTACTTCGCTAGAATGTTGGCTATAAAACTATGTAGCTATATGCATGAGATATGCATGAAAAAATATTTTTAAAAAGCTGAATCTGTTACAGACAGAGTCTCTTTAGGCCCCACTCTTTTCACAGCAGAGATAATTTTCTTTTTTAGCTATTGAAAAATGTCCCAAATCACTTTCTAGATAAGGAAGAAACAAGAAATAAAACATCTGTCTTTTGGGGCTGAGAATCATGATTATAGTTTTAAAATTTCTGATTTATTTGAGTTAAAACATAGCTGTCTTTCCTCTTTTCCTCCCTCCTTCCCTCCTCCCTCCCTTTCCTCCCTCCTTCCTCTTTCCCTTTCTTATTGTCTTTCTTTTAAACAATTCTTTATCAATGGTCTGCTCTGCACCAGGAACTGGGGATATAAAAATAAACAAAAGATGTGAAAGTCACACTCTAGTGGGAGAGAAAAATATACCAGCGTGTAAGACTCTGAGTGATTTGTGCCAGAAGAGAGAAGTGGATAAAGTTCTCTGACGGAACAACAGGTGGAAGAATTCATGGTTTTGAGAATAAGAATCTAGAGCTAGTGGTGCATGAGGAAAGTCTTTCAGGAGAGGGTGATATTTGAGTTGGACTAGTTGACAGGTAAGTAGAAGACTAGGTTATAAGAATTCATAAGTGGGTTGAAAGATTCTCAAAGCAAATTTTGATGGGATACTATTGCTTTTTAAAATTGTGCTGTTTTCAGATATGTGATTTTTGAAGATATTGTTATCAATTGTTATCAATGTCTAATATAATTCTAATATGGCTAGAGATTTTGAAATTTATTAAAACTTACTATATGGCCCAGTATATGGTCTGTCTTGGTGAAAGTACCTGCTCATTTATAGATAAAGTGTATGGAGATGTTGGATATATTGTACCATAAATGTCAATTAAGTGATTGGGGCTGACAGTGACTTTCAGATCTTCTGTGTCATTTCTGATTTCTTTTTGTCAACTGCCTAGAGAGATGGTGTTTAAAATCTTCATCTATGGTTGTTGACGTTTTTATTTCTTCAATTCTGTCAAATTTTATTTCATGTATTTTGAAGCTCTGTTGTTAGACACATACACTTATGATTGTTTTATCTTCATGATGAATCTTTTTGAAAAGATTCCTCTTTTATCATTTTGAAATCTCTCTCTTATCTTTGATAATACTGTTTGTCATGAAGTCTACTTTATCTCACATTAATATGTCCATGGCATCCTTTTCATAGTGTATGTTTTTACCATTTTCTATCAAACTATTTGTGTCGTTATATTTAAAATGTGTTTGTTTTAGAAGCACATAGTTGGGTATTGCTTTTCCATTCTGTTAATCTTTTATTTAATTGGAATGTTTAGTCAGTTACCGTTTAGTATAATGGCTGATATGTTTGAATTTGTATCTACCATCTGTTTGCTTTTGGTTTCCCATATTCTTTTTGTTTTTCTTTTGTTCCTTTCTTGATATCTTTGGGGTTAAATGATTTATTTTTTTAGAACTTTCACCTGTCTAGTGGCTTTTTTGAAAAAAGCTATACCTGTTTACATGGTTTTTAGTGTTTGCTGTAGAGATTACAATAAACATTCTTAACTTTTCACAGAGTCAATATTTCACTATTTCATGCCTAATGTAGAAAACTTGGAAATGTTAAGTCCATTTATTCCCTGCCACCATCCTTTTGGCAAGGTTGTCATATTTATTACATTTATGTATATTATAAACATCACTGTCAAATTATGACATTCAATGTCAATTTTTCATAGGTGACTCATGGATACATATTTTAAAGATATAAAGAGAAAAAGTTATATTAACATTTACCCATATGTTCATCATTTCTAGTGCTCCTTATTTTTCCCAAAAATATAACTTTCCTTCATTTCCCTTCAGCCTGAACAACTTCCTCTTCCATCTATTTGTAGTGCAGCTCTATCCGTGATGAATTCTCTTAGCTCTAGTTTATCTGAAAATGTCTTCATTTTTTTCTTCACTTATGAAGGATATTTTTCGTGGCATAAAATTTTGGGTTGACACTTCCTCTTCCACACTGTATTCTGGCCCTCTTTATTCTAATGAGACAACTGTGGTCATTCTTATTGTTATTCCTCTATATGTCGTATCTTCTTTATCGCTGAATCGTTCTCAAGGTTTTCTCTTTCTCTTTTGTCTTCAGCAGTTTGACCACGATGCACCTAGGAAGTGATATGGCTTTCTTTGTGTTTATGTATCTAGTCTGCCTGAAATTCACTAAGTTCTTGAATCTGTAAATTTATGTCTTTCAGCATATTTAGAAAATTACGAATATTTCTCTTTTTCAAATAGTTTGCCCCATCTTATCTCTTTTATTTCCAGGACTCCAAGAATGCTTTCTGATATTATCCCATAGGTTAATGGGGCTCTGTTCATTTTTTTCTAATTTTTTCTCTATTATTCAGTGAATCATTTCTATTGGTCTATCTCCAAGTTCATCGATTCTTTTGTCATCCCCAATATATCAGCTTTTTATTCTATTTTCAGTTCTAGAACTTTCACTTAGTTCTTTTTAAACCTTATTGAGATAAAATTTACATATAAATTTATTCATTTGAACTATACAAGCCAATGATTTTTAATATGTTTACAGAGTTTTAGAACCATCACCACAAACTAATTTTAGAACATCTTCATCATCTCAAAAGAAACCTGGGTGCTCATTTATAGTTACTTCCTATTCTCACCTCCGTCCCCCCAGGTAACCACTAATCTTTCTGTCTTTATAGATTTGCCTATTCTGGACACTTCCTATAAATGGAACCATACAATATGTGATCTTTTACATCTGTCTTCTCATAATGTTTTTGAGGTTCACTTATGTCAGGCCATATATCAGTAGTTTGATTGCTAAATAAGATCCAGTCATCTGAATATACCACATTTATCCATTAACAAATTGATAGATTTGCGTTTTTTTCTCATTTTTTTACTATTATGAATTATATGCTATGATCATTTATGTACAACTCTTTTTGTGGACATATGTTTTTATTTCTCTTAAGTAGAAACTTAGGAGTAGAGTTTCTGGGCCATATAATAAATCTACCTTTAACATTTAAAAAACTGTCAAACTGTTTTCCAAAGTGACTATACCATTTTACATTCTCACTCTCAATGTATGAAGTTTCTAGTTTCTCTTTATATTCTCAAACACTCATTATATTGACTTTGTTTTATTATTACCATTCTTGTGGATGCAAAGTGGTATTTCTTTGTGGTTTTAGTTTGCATTTCCCTAACAACCAATGATGTCGAACATCTTTTTGTGTGGTTATTAGCCATCCATATCTCTTTTTTGATGAAATGTCTGTTCCAAATTTTTGCTTATTTTTAAATTGGGTTATTTTCCTTCTTATTGACGTGTAAGAGTTCTTTATATTCTGGATTCAAGTCATTTCTCAGATATATAATTTGCAAATATTCCTTCCAGACTTTGGCTTATTTTTTCTTTCTTATTTTTTTTTTAAGTACAAAAATTTTCATGGGTAATTTATCAATAGTTTTATTGGTTCCAATTTTGGTGTCATATCTAAGAAATTGTGCCTAACTCAAGGTTAGGAAGACTTACTCCTATTTTTCTTGTAGAAGTCTTGGCTCTCACATTTAGGTCTATGATCCATTTTGAGTTAATTTGTATATATTGTGTGAGGTAAGGCTCTAAAAAGATTTTTTTTGTTGTGTTGTTTGCATATAGATATCCAATTGTCTCAGCATCATTTGTTGAAAAGACTATTCTTTCTTTCCTCACTGGCATGTTTGTTGAAAATCAATTGACCATAAAAGTAAAAGTTTATTTCTGGACACTCAGTTCTGTTCATTGTTAGGCCAATACCCCACTCTCTTGATTATTATAACTCTTTAGTAAGTTTTGAAATCGGGAAGTGTAAGTCCTCCAAATTTCTTCTTTTTGGTTCTTCAAAACACAACAACAATTACAAAAACCAAACAAAACAAAACAGCACAAAACAAAACAGCTTCTAACCCTCTGCTGAAATTTCCTATTTGTTTATCATTAGTATCGTTTTCTTTATGTTCTTGAGCATAATTATATTAGCTGCTTTAAAACTCTTGTCTGAATTCCAGCATCTCAGGGTTGGTCTGCATGATTTCCTTTTCTCTTGTGTACGGTTCACAGTTTCTGTTTCTTTGTATGTTAGCTAATTTTGAACTGTAGCCTGGACATTGTGCATGCTAAATTGTAGAGACTCTGGACTCTATTATATTGTTCAGCTTCAAAGAATAACATGCAATAAATGTAGAAGTAATAATAAAATTAGAAAATCACTCTGCAACTCCTAATAAATAATTTAGGTGCCCATCATCAACGGATGATATATTCTGTTGGGACTAGGTAGTTACATAGGACCTAGATATAGGCCCACAGAATATTTGCTAATTATAAAGTGAAAAATGTACTTTACAATGAAATGATCCTAACCCCTACCTCAAGTGATCAACCTAGTGTCACCAACAGTAAGGGGCAGTGTTACATTATATGCTTCCTGATAGGATATGAAGTACACAACTTAATCTCTGAAATATTCTGTAAAAAATTGTATATGAATCTGAAGTATTCTGTAAAATATTTAACATTAACATTTAATATTCATAAAGATATGAATGAAATCATTAGCCAGATAACAGGAAACATAATGGAAAGAAACAAGTTAAAATATTAGGAAGAAACAATATGACAAATAAAATGTAGAACGTTCTAGAACACAATTGGTCAGGACTCATCAGAAAGTTAATTTCATTAGGTTAAAATAATACAGGGGCCTTTTCTAGATTAAAATAAAGAGATATAATCAAATGATGACTAAGAACTTTGGATCCTAGTCTAAAAAGACTGTAAAAGATATTTTTTGTGCTTTTATTATTTTTAGTTGGCTCTTCATAACTGTACATATATATGGGGTACAGTGTGATATTTTGATACATGTATACAACGTGTAATGATCAATTCAGGTAATTAGCATTTCCATCATCTCAAAAATTTATCATTTTGTATTGGAAACATTTAAAATCTATTTTTCTACCTATTTGAAAATACACAATACATTGTTGTTCATTATAGTCACCCTGTAGTGCTACAGAGCACTAGAACTTACTCCTCCTATCTAACTATGCTTTGTCTCCCTTAACCGATATTTGGCTATCTCCCCATCCTAAAAGACATTTTTAAGGCAAAACAATTGATAAAATGAAATTTATATAGGGAAGAAGATTACATGATGTTAGGGTTTTTTCCTTAATTTTATCAAGTATGGTAATGTTTGTTTGTATAGAAAAGTGTTTTTGTAATTTTTGTCGAGGAGATGGATCCTGAAGAATTTAGAAGTGAAGTGTCATGATTCCCATAACCCACGTTCAAGTGGTTCAGGAAAACACAGAGAAAGAGATTGGATATCTATGTAAATAAATCCTATGTGATAGCATGAACAATTACTGAATTTAGATGATAAGTATAAATGTGTTCATTATATTATTCTTCCAACTTTATTATAGGTATGAAAATTTTCTTAATAAAATATCAAAGAAAAAAATCCCTTTCAGCATTTGCCTACCCAATAGCTATCAGACATGTGGATAAGAACTGATCCCAACATACTTTTGTTCTTCTGCCTACTACCAGGGCTTTGTCATTTCCCCTCGGAATGAGTGCAAGACAATTTCTATGCCAGTATCTGCCTGTATCTCTCATGCCTGAGCAGTATTTCTTTCTTTGTCCAGATATAACATCAGACAAAGAAAAAAAAAATTAGGCCAGGGGAAAGATGTTTCCATTGTCTCTGGGGCCTTCCATTACAGTGGATGATGAAGAACTGACCTTATTCCCCAGATCCCGATGTAAACAGCCAGTCTTTCTGCCTGCTGCATCCTTGACCTCGTAATGCCCAGCACAAGCCTATGCTGACCCCAGAATGTGACGGTATTATTCCAACTCAGCAGTTTGAGGAGAGCTCCCTTTGAGGGTATTCTATGTGTGATTCCATCTTTCCACTGCTCAGGAAGGTCCTTCCCCACCTCCACCCCTTCATTCCTGAAATAAAAGCCATTGAATAGTTCAGTCAGCTTCATTAGGTGGCTAGTGTCAAGTGCTATTATAATCTCTTCAGTGATTTGATGATATCCCTTTACTTTGTTATTTTTCAGCTCCTAATTGCACCCTATACTTTTGACATCTCTATTGGACTGATGTTAATGTCAAGTTGTTCTGATTCATGTGCTTCAATGAAATCTGGTACTGAGGCGGCTCAAATATGAATTGGCTGAGAACTTTTTGAAGTGCTCTGCCTACAAGCCTTTCTTTTTGACTTCTGTAGCACCTAGAAGTAGTTTTATTTTTGAGAAAAGAATAAAGGCATATGAGTTTGAAATTGTACATGGTGTTAAAAGTGCATCAACTTATGTTCAAATTAGAAAGAGAAGGCAATAATACTATGTAAGTTTTTGGACACATTAAAATAACTTTTAAAAAATGTTATAAAAGCAATACATGCTCATGGACAGACAATAGAAACACACACACAACCTGAAAATACAAAGGTTCAAAGAAGAAAATAAAAATCAACCATAAACAATCTCCCATTTTTTATCTTCTTGTCATACAACTTTAGAGACTTTTTTGTGTACAAATATCTACTTACTCATTTTTTTATTAAAAAAATTCAATGAGGCAATAGACATTTGATTTGTAGCCCGCTTTATATATGCCACATGCCATGGACTTCTTTTCATGCCAATAAATACAAATATTTATAATTTTTACAGTTTATATGTTTATAATTTTTATAGTTTTGTTGTATTCCATTTTTTAATAGTGAAACAATTCCCTACTTGTGAACATTTGTTTGAAAATGTTTCCTTAATGGCATCATGTGTCTGAAAACTCACTGTTCCCCACCTAAACCAACCTCACAGATAGTCATTTCCTAGTCCTACTTTGTGAAATTTCAGCCCGTTGCCTCTCCAAATAAATTCTATGACAAATTCTTCAATCTGTAAATTTGGGAAATATTAATAACAAAGTAAAGCAGTCTTAATTATTCATGGGATTCTTGGGGTTCTTAATATGGTAATAATCCTTGTGAATCAACAAGGGAGGGATACGGCACTCATCATCAGCCAAATTCATTTCCTCACTGAGCATTTCAAGGACTTAGTGTTCCATGGAAAACAATTTAAGAAACAGCATTTTGATCCCATGCAACCCCTTATTTTATATTCATTTCTATTTGGGTGTCCTGCTGCCAACTCAAGTTCAAACTCCTTTCTAATACATTTATCATCTTTATAATTATTAATTAATAGAATCCACTTCAGTTATAGAGACAGGTATCGGGTATCTGCGCCATGTATTGTGTAAAGTCTTAGAGATCAAAATACACATATGAACCAAATCCATATGATAAAGGAGCTCCTGGTGGAGCCCAATGAGCAATGAATAATTTTAGTGGACATTTAGAGTTTTGCTGCCCCAGATCTGGCCAAAGAATCATACATAGTCTCTTGGGCACAGAGACTCATTTAAAGCCAATCAGATGTAATTGGGTCTGCTGTTGTGACTACTGAGAAAGAGGTACCCACTCTTCTCTCTGTATTTGAACTGGCAGAAGCTGGTTAAGGGGCTACTGACGGTGATTTTTGTCACAACTCAAAAGACTGAGGGTCAAGTCAAATAGATAAGAGCTGACCCAAAAGACAGAGGGTCGGTGCTGATGACTCAATTCCAGCTGTTCCTTGAGAGCTTGTTTGGAGGTTCTAGCAGGGGAGAGCAGCTATTTGTATACCCTTGACTGAAGACCGGTCCTCCTCTAGTGGGGAAGGTCGTCCTCTTCGACCGAGCACGCAGCTTCAGGATGGACGCACATGGAGCCGTGAGGGAGGAAGGGGACACCCGTCTAGCCAGTCAGATCAGCCGAATCAACCCTGGCGATCAGTGGGGTGACAGATGTCACAGCCAGATCGCCCTCACATCCTAGCTGTTCCTGATCCATGCAGAATTCAGCTACATGAGCCAATTGGGGTTGGGTTTTCTGAGACTTGTATCCAAGAGAGTCCTTACTAATATAACACTGTTTCTTCTGTTATTGAAAATCATTCAGAATGCGTTAGGAAACTTTGTTGGCTGAGGATGAATATAATTAGGTATAAAATAAAGTCCTTTTTGATGATTTAGACAAATGTAGTGTGAATCCTAAAAGTTGTTTTTTAACTCAGTCTTTGATCTCAGCTTGTTTTCTTATGATTGACCTATTTTTCCTAAAAGTAGAAGCATAATGAATTATGATTAATTGAAGGTTTTCTTTAGTTCAGTTTTAGTTGATCAAGGACTTATTATATACAGCTGTGCCAGTAAATGACCAAATAACATAGATAAGTTTGAGCAATATTTACTTGTTTCTCTTAAATTGAGAGAATTATTGCTACATGATCCTGTATAAGCCAGGTTTCACTAAAGCCTGAAGTTGTTCACTTGAAAACTGGTTTATACCAGAGAAGTCTCTGATTTAGAGCCTCCCAAGTGTTCTACATTAAATTAGAACCCTGCAATAACCCTAACTTAGTAGCATTTTTACTGGTCACTTATTCTATTCCTCCCATCCTGGGGCTCCTTCTGAGTGAGAACTCTTCCCTTCTACCCCCTCCCCCGCCCATGGATCTGCCAAATATCCATGCAGTAATTGATTAAATTGTTAATCTCATCTATAGCGTGAGATTTTCTAAATCTCCCTGCTGAAGGCTTAGATCTTCAGGCTACTTCTCCCCAGAGTTCAAACTTAGTATATCCGGCATCAACATGTCGTTGGTCCATCGAAGCCCAGACTGGCCTTTGGCAGGCAGATGGGTCTAGAAAATTTACAGCAATAAATAATGGTAAGTTGCGCTATCTGTTGTCTCAGATGAAACAGGCCTGCAGGTTTTAATTGTATTATTCAAATAGCTGTAATAAAAATATAATGATGTGATCCAAGGCTATCATGTTAGCTGGATAGGTCAAACTATAGCATCTTTCTAGATACAACAGACAGGTGGGATCACTCTTCCTGATAACCAATTGTCCTCTCCAGAAATGTGCCAGGAGAGGAGCTGAATGCAAAGTATCTTTTTCATTAATTTCATTTAGGCTACAGGATTGCCTTCAGGAGATATATATTTAAAATAAAATACATAACGTTCCTTTCACTCCATGTCTTTTAATCCTATTCCTTCCTTGATTCATGAGGAAAACATGCTGGACCTCAACATAAGGCCAAGCTCTCTCTGAGTCTTTAGCTTCATAAAGCCAGCTTGGTTTGATTTCCCAGAACGGAACAACATAATGCTTTAATTTTTTGTCCCATCCACCAAGTTGTAGAAAAAGTTGTGTAGGTTTCTGGTCTGAATTTGACTGTCCTCAGAGCCGTATATACTCACGTGGTCAATGGCTCTATGAGATCTACATACCAGAACTGGCAATGATGTAGTCAATGACCTCCCTGGAACAATATGAATATTCTCCAAGGCAGAATTTCCCAAAGTATACTGTATGGGATGTTAGCTTTTGGTTTGATCAAGAGTAAAAAGGAATAATAATACCTATAAAATAGAGGACAAAATATAGCTTGCAATAAAAGCATGACAGCATAGCAAATGGAATGTTGAAATACAAAAGGAGGTATTCAGGAGCCATGTAAGATACTTTAACACTAATTTTCTTCCTTTAGAAATTTGAATACACAAATTGAGCCTCGGCCTGTTGTTCCATGAAACTTGTATTTGAGGACAGAGCTAGACATAGTATGAGTTCAAAAACAGAGATCATAGGAACATGATCCTCATCGTCATTGGGAGGCTAACTTTTCCAGCAATGTTGTCCCTATTTCCATTTTTTTAAACATAAAAAGTTGGACCTGTGTAAGCAGTCCAAAATTCTTTTTAAAAATAGAGTATAAATAAATTTGGTGTGATATTGTCTATGTTTGTTTAAAAAGCAGATATTAAAGTAATACTACATATTATATCATTAGCAGTTAACACTTTAATTTGCTCATCTGCAATTTCTGAGACACTGTTCATTGAAATTAACAGGCTGACAAAAAGCAGAACTAGTGCATGATAGGCCCAGCCACTGATAAATCTGAATTAATACAATCAATACCTGGGGAACTGAAATTAACTGAAATCCATAAAATGCCTACTTGGATTGGTTTACATAAGTTGGATAGGGTTATTTGGAATTTATCAGTATCTTGTTTTTCATGCAAATCATCAGCTTATTTTTAGTCTCTGTCCTTAGGCCAGTTTGGAGATGGACGTGGCCACATGGATCATGAATTACACCTTGCGTGTACCCATGGGCAAGCAATCAAAAGAAACTGCCTCATTTCAGGAGGAAGATACTTCCAATGCTTGTCATGCTTCATGAGACGTTGCACCTAGAATGGTGACGATGCTGGTACCAGGATTTTATTGGAATAATTTCAGGCACATGCTTGATTGGCTCTAATTCAATGAGCCCACTCAGTCATTTAGTTTGATCGACCGTACACATGACTTATGGTATATTGGAAGGTTTTGGTCAGGACTGTCCTTCCAAAAGTAAATAACACTATACACATACACTTTTCCTGAAGTTTGATGTTATACCACTTCCTTTCTAGGCATTAACCAGATCTTTCTCACCCTTATGCTTAAAGCCTCCTTCTTTTGGGTTTATGGATGACAAAACAGACATATTGCCGTGGGGAGGCTATTAACTTCTGGTCAGTTACCGAGAAAATCAGTGTGTTTTGATAGAAGGACCATGGGGTTTCTTTCTCCTTGATTTAACTCTAATTGGGCCCCTCTGAGTCCTCTTTCCGACAGGCTCCAACCTTGGGCCCTGCCCTTGGCATACTTCCTCCAGTTTTAGCAAGGATCTTGCTGAGTCAGTTTAGCAGAAATTCACCACCTTTCGTCTGACCGCCCTTGATATCTTATCACTCTGGCCCACCTTCAGCAAAAATCCTGTGAGGTCAGCTTAGCAATTACCCTGCCTCTTAGTAATTTTCCATCCGTTCACCCCCTACCCTACTCCGTTGCTCTAAATGTCCGCTTTTCCTTATTGTTTTTGGAGTTGAGCCTGATCTCTCTGCCCTACTACAGAACCCCATTGTAGTAGTCAGTCCCCCTTGAATAAAGTCTTCCTTACCATCTTCAGCAAGTACATCAGTAATTTTTTCTTTAACAATAACAGGCATATTTGCATGGGGAGGCTGCCAACTTCTGATTATTTACTGAGAAAATCAGTGTGTTTTAGTAAAAAGAGCATAAAGTTTGTGGTTTTAAGAACTGAAATACAAACTTTTCAATTAGGCAACTCACTTAACTTGAGCTTCAGGTTTCTTGTGGGTAAATGTGGGCTGATAATAACATCCTTCCAGGTTTTGTAAGGATTAAATTAAGTCATGCATATCAAATTTCTTTGTAAACTGGGAAGTGATAAATTTTTGTTAGAGCACTTTAACTTGCTTATCACTCACAGGCATTTACATAGCGCATATTTCAAGGTGAAATAAGTTGCTTAAAATCAACTAATGCAATAGTAAAATTATATTTCCATTTAATCCTCAAGATTTCAAATACCTGAACACATTATTGAATTGTATGTTATAGAAGCAAGAAATAGAATCAGCATTTCGGTGACGTGTGAGATACAGGGTCAGAATTCCTTTCTACATCTTAACAACAAAATAATTTCAAAATCCAATCCAGGAAGGCCAAATGAGAGGAGTTTTCTGACTATGAACACTTTTTCTGGAAAAGGCACAAATTGCTCAGAATTTATATGGTTTTATAAAAGTGTAATTATTTTAAACTTCACCACAGTTGATAAACAGCCATATTTGTAGGCTACTCCTCTGGCATTAAACCTATTTCCTTTTTCTCTCCCTGAAAAAGAAGATATTTAGTGTTTTTTAAGAGGTTCCCCTGGTTGAAATCTTCTGTACAATACTTGCTTAATGAACTGATTAACAACTGTTACTGGGAATTAATGAATCAAATCACAGTGGTAATCACCGTGTTGCAAATCACCGTGTTGCATTAGGTTATGATGTAGCCATACATTTTACTGTGCTGACTCTCATGACTCTTTTGTATAATGAAGTTATCTGAACAGATTGTATCCTAGGTCTCATTGAAGGAACTCAATGTTTTAGATATAGGATAGCATTTTAGAATTCCCTAAACAGTAAGCAGCAAAAGATTCTATTAGTAGAATATTATTCCATTAAGCACATAGAGCATTTTTATTTTAAATAATTATTTGGAGTGCTTTTGAAATCTATGTTGGCTTTATATGCTTATCATAATCCAAGCACATAGAAATCTTGCCATCTGATTAGGCATCTGCCTTAACATGATTTGCAACAGAATGGCAAATAAAATGTAAATGGCTACTGTGAGAGGATTTTAGTTTTGACAATTTGCTGCATTGCCAGATAGCTTTCACTTTAGAATATTTAATAGAATCAATTTTTGTATTAAAGATAGTTCTTGAGCTGTTAGTCTTGAGTTTTGAATTCTGTTAGAGGATGCTCTAATAATGATGAGTTATCTCAATAAAACTGTTATTAAAATAATGAATAGATGACTATGTTTCTGTTAAATTAGCAGCAAATAATATGTTGTCATGTGCTAATATTGAAATTATAGGTATAAGGAGTTGATTTGGTAGCGTTGATTTTGAAAATATTTAGTTAAAATACCAGAAATACTCATTAGCCTTACTAAGTTATGACATCTCGCTTTTGCAATATAGCCTCATAGTTCAAGCACTTAAGAAAGTAATTCAAAATGATTTATCGCTTTCATATAGGGAAAATGGCTGATTGAATTAAAATACTTTTCCTTAATTAATGTACTCAAACCAGGTATGCAGGTTAAATAGAGTTATATGTAGGAAGTTTATCAAATTCAGAATATTTTAAGCAAATTCAACATTTATAATTATTCTAAAAACAAATAAAGTTATATAATAAAAATTACACAGAATGCTGGATCCCAACTTGAATTTGCTGGGGAAGACATATATACAAGTTTTCCAAATGAAGGTCAATTCATTTCAGCTGGCTAACAGTCTCATCCACCCAGGTTTTTAAACAACTATACCTTTTATAGATATAGACATTGCTTCTGGGAATAATCTATGTCCTGTATAATTATTTGGTGTAATTTATTCTGAATATGTGCTAGTTTTTCTCCAACTTTACACCAACACAAACCACTTTTCAAGCAAATTAACCTAGCCACTGCTTTCTAAACACACTGTGGAAATCTTTTCCAGGGAGCAGAGTGTAGAAGATGGGGAGACACTATGGGGCCACATTACCTGGGTTCAAATGCCAGCTACACCATTTACTAGCTGTGTGACCTAGGGCAAGTTACTACATTTCTCTATTCCTCAATATCTTCACCTTTAAAGAACTAGACTCTATCTCAATGGCTTTATGTAGATAAAATGAGCCAGTACAGATTTACTGCTTACACACACCCAATATTGAATAAGCGTTCAGTAAAAGTTAGTCATAACAAAAGGAATGAGAAGCTAGTATTGGCAATAGTATGCCTATTACATTATTTCCAGTTCTTATAAGAACCCTGTAAAGTAGCAAGTATCCTATTTTACAGATATAGAAACTGAATTTCAGAAAGAATAATAATGGTTTATAGTTGTTCACTGTCACAGGGTCTAAGAGTCAGAGCAGGAATTCAAACCCAGGTGTGTTCACAGCCTCCTCTCTTTCCTCTGATGGTTCTCAATGCTGGCTGCATATTAGAATCATCTGGAGAACTTTTAAAGGGACTGATGTGGACTTCTGGTTTCAGTGCCAAAATGCAAAGAGCCTAAATGCCACTATGCCCCTACTTACATCAAGAAAAGGCTGAACAAGCCAAAAGTCAGTAACTTCCTTGGACCCAACTGAGAAGTGAGGTCACAGAGCAAACCACCACCCTGAAATCTAGAGAGACAATCAATCTCCCACTCACCCACACCCAGCCTTTAGCAATTTATCAGAATTACCATTGAAGCATTTGTCTTAGCCCATTTGTGCTGCTACAACAAAATACAAGAGATTGGGTAATTTACAAGAACAGAGATTTATTAGAGTTCTGGAGGCTGGGAAGTTCAAGGCCAAGGGGTCCATATCCGGTGAGGGCTTTCTTACTGTATTATTCCATGGTGAAGGCAGAAAGACAAGAGTTTGCAAGAGAGAGAGGAAAGACAGGGCTGAACTCACTTTTATAACAAACTCACTCTAGTGATAATAAACCTCCTGTGCTAGTGACATTAATCCATTTTTGAGGATGGAGCCCTCATGACCTAATCATGTCTTCAATGGTAATTCTGATAAATTGCTAAAGTCTGGGTGTGGGTGAGTGGGAGAGCAGGATACTCCTGGGGGCTGCAGTCTTGGGAGGGCCTTTTAAGAAATTCCTAATCAGGTTGTCCTTGTGAAGACCAGAGAAAGAGTCCCTCCTGGTCCTAGCAAGGGGAAGAGAAAAGTAATTGTCCTGAAATGCCCCTGGGGCATCTCCATAACGAAGGTTTACTGGGGGAGGGGATTATCAGAGCCTTATCCCACCTGGAGGAAGGACATTTTTTTCTACTCCAGCCCCCTCTAGGCTTTCTATCTAAAGGGAGAGGTAAAAAGAACATTTGTGAAGGTCATAACCCAGGGCAATAAGCCTAGCAAAAGGCTGAGTGAGATTTAATCAGAAGGTTTTTAGAACACTTACCCTTCCCCAACACATAAATAGGGCTGTACTATAATAATAGTGAATTATACCTGAAAGAGCTGAAAGGTGAAAACTCTCTGAGGATACTTAGGGTAGCCCAAATTCAACAGGTAAGACAAAAGCAAGGACACTGCTTTAAGCTGTGGCTCCTATAGCTACCACAATCATTTAACATTGCCCACCTCCTAGTCAGTTAATATAAAACTTCACACTAAAGACCTATTTACCTCAGTTTCTATTACTCAAAGCATTATGTCTGGTTTTCAACAGAAATTACAAAGATGCTAAATGGCAAGAAAAAACACTCTGAAGAGACAAAGTAATCATCAGGACCAAACTCAGATATGACATAGATGTTAGGATTATCAGCCAGTGAATTTAAAATAACTGTAATTAATATGGGATGGGCTCTAATGGAAAAAGTAGACAGCAGGTAAGAACAAATGGGTAATGTAAGCAGAGAGATGGAAACTCTAAGAAAGAATCAAAATGAAATGCTAGAAATAAAAAAAGAAAACTGTAACACAAATGAAGAATGCATTTAATAGGCAAATAAGTAGACTGAGCACAGGCCAATGAAAGAATAAGTGAACTTGAAGATATGTTAATATAAATTTACAAACATGAAATTCAAAGAGAAGAAAAGAATAAAATATCAGAACAGACATCCAAAAACTATGAGATAATTTCAAAAGGTATATCAGATGCATAACTGGAATACTAGAAGAAAAAAGAAAGAGAAAACAGGGAAGAAAAATATTTTAGGCAGTAATGGTCAAGAATTTTCTAAAACTAATGACCAACACCAAACCACAGAGTCAGGAAGTTAAGAGAATACAAGGTGGGATAGATAGAACCCCCCCCAAAATGAACCAAACAAAACCCCCCAAACTTACATCTAAGTCTATCATTATCATATTCAATCTGCAAAAAACAAAAGACAAAGAGAAAAATTTGCCACAGGGAAAAACACCTCACCTATAGAGAAACAAAGATTAGAATTACAGCTGAATTCTAGTCAGAAACCATGCAAGAAAGAAGAAAGTGGAGTAAAATATTTGAAGTCTTGAAAGAAGAAAAACACCAATTTAGAAGTCCATATCCAGTGAAAATATCCTTAAAAACTTAAGGAGGAATAAAGACTTCCCTAGACAAACAAAAACAGAGAGAATTCATTGCCAGCAGAACTGCTTAGCAAGAAATGTTAAAAGAAGTTCTTCAAAAAGAAAGAAAATTGTATAGGTCAGAAAATCCAATCTATAAAGAAAGGAAAAGTGTTGGAAAAGAAATACATGAAGATAAAATCTTTAAAATTCTTATTTGGTCTAAAATATAACTGTTTAAAGTCATAATAGTGTCAGTGCATTGAATGGTGATAGCATATGTGTAAGTGAAATGAATGACCAAAATGTCATAAAAGATGAAAGGGCAGAATTGGGAATACTGTTATCAGGTACCTGCATTGCATGTGAAGCAGTGTTGTGTTATTTAAAAATAGACTTGGGTTAACTAAAAAAAAATACATATTGTAAAGTCTAGGCAAATAACTAAATAAAATTTTTAAAAATATAATTGATATACTAAGGAGGAGATAAATGGAATCATAAAATGCCCAGTTAAGATCAGAAAAGGCAAAAGAAAAGAGAGGAAAAGAAGAATAAGTGGATAGAAAAGTTACAAGCATGATAGATATTAATTCAACTATATCAATAATAATTTTAAATGTGAATGGTTTAAATACATGGGAAAAAAAAGAGAGATTGTTAGAGTGGATAAAAAACAAAGACCCAACCCTAAGTTGTCTACAAGAAACCAATTTCTCAGACCTTCCTTGCTTAGGGTGTCCTTGACAGTTTTGAGAGTACCAGTCAGATACTTTGTATAATGTTCTTCAGTTTGGTTTTGTTTGGTGTTAGAAGAACAAAGACGTCAAGTGCTATCACAGCATATCAAAGACACATTCTGTCACCATGATTAATCACCGTTGACCGCAACGTGGATCTCTGGACCATTTGTGGTGATTCCAATAGGCAGCCAGGGTTGAAAGCACCTGCCTACAGCACACTGCTTTGTCCATCCTATTTACCAAACCATACTGATCTTCTCTTGTTCTTTCTATTAATCCAGTCCTTTCTAAGACCAGTTCAACGTCTTGAAATTCTCAGGGATTTTTGTCACCTGCATTCAGGGCCAGTTTAATGAGTGTGACCTGTGCAGTCACATAGGGGCTCTGTGCTTGGTTGAACATGCTGCCATCTCCCTCTTGAAATTCTTAATGATTTTTAAACAAGGGACCTTGCAGATTATGTAGCTGGTCCTGACTGCCACAGCCTAATGGTAGGTCCCATTTTGAACACCTATGCCATTAATTTGCTGTTTTTACATGCTTCCTTATATCTCTTCTTAACTTCTTAGGTCTATATCCTCCCTTCCAAATGAATTACAGAATCTTTAATATCTGTGTTCTAATTCATTGTTGTATGCCATTAGCAGTCAGCCCAGAGCTTGAATACAGTAGATGCTCAATAAATATTTGTTGACTGTTGTACAGCAGTGCTCATATTTAACTCAGTGGAAACACTGCCATTATATCAGTCAGGTTTAAAAAGCCCTATAAATTACAGTGTGAAAATAGATAACCTTGATGAAGCATTAAAAAACGGTGGCTTCTGCAGGGAAAGATGAACCCAGAAAGGTGATCATTGTGAAAATCTAATCAGGGGGACACACAAAAGAAGTGAATTAAAACATATGAAAATGCCCAACTAAATAACTTTTTAAATGTTCATTGAGCAAAGAACAGGATGAGTGGTCCCTTCTTTCTGGCACTTTCCCCTTGTCACTGTAGAGCCTTGTCACCCCCAAGCACCCAAATCTGTGCCCACTCACACCCCATTGCCAGTGTCCGCTGTGCTGCTCTATGGTTTGCCCAAAAGTGAGGTGCAGGAATCAGACAACTGACAGGTCACATCTTTATGTGACATAGGACAGGCATCACCATTTCAGGCAACACTTGTAAACTGATTGGTAGTTACCATGATTATGATTTAGTGGCTGTCAGAAGAGGACTTGAGAATCTGCATTTTATTTTATTGTATTTTATTTTATTTTATTTTATTTTTCTTTTAAAGCCAGTCAAAAGAATCTGCATTTTAGCAACTGAATCAAATAATTCTTATGATCAGGGAAGTTTGAGAAGCATTGTACTAATAACAGGCTTTAGTAGGAGACTGTTTCTTGCTAGAACTGAATACACTTTTTTCCTTTTTAAGCGGTCACTGGGAATGGGTGGATTTCTTGGAGCACCATGCCCTTCTACATGCTGCAGCCTTTCTGCCACCACTATGGCACAGGTCACAGCATTTTCAGTTTTTAGCAGGCACATCATTGGCCTGATGTCTTCCACATTGCTCTCCTGGGCTCATCTGCTGGCGTGGCCACAGCAATTCGTGTTGGACCTGTTGCTGTCTTTTGATAGACTGAGATGAGGACTTAACCAACATTTCTTACCTTTGTCTACAGGAAAATTTTGTCCTAGTTCTAACCAATTCCCAACTTAACTTTTGAAACACAGTCCCACTGTACACTAGAAACGTCTGTATTCACCAATCCCAAACTATACAGAGAAGAAAGAACATGAGACAAATACCTAACCGAACAGTCAATAAACAAGAAAACATACAGTTGGTGAGTCTTGTGCCTCCAAAATATGAAGCAGGAAACACAATCCTTCAAGGACACTTGGGGGCAGGCTGGGAAATACAGCGTAGCTGTCATTAACTGGGAGGCAACCCAAGCTGACAGGCGGTGCTGGTGCCCAGCAATCAGCCATAGGGTGGCCTCGTCCCCACAAAAACATCACATTGCTCACGCAGCAAGAACGAAGAGCCATGAGTGGCTGGGAGTGGCAGCAGCTCTTAACCAAATGGCTGACAATACCCAAATTAGCATGAGGGGTGTCAGGTCACGGGCAATCTTTTCAGAAACCGTTCCTTACGTAGGAAGAAATAACATCAGCCACTCACTGGCTTCTCTGTGTAAGAGATGACTTTATGCACTATGATTTTAAGAAAGAGGATAATTTAGGATCCGCGGCCCCTTTTGTAGCTATGCAAGTTATAAATTACAGTGTTACAAAATGTAGCAGTTTTAGTTCCCAGTGGGTCTTGTTCTTTGTGTGTATATTTATCCAATTGTCTGATTCACTTAAGTTTGTAACTACAGGGTCTTGCTGTAGGTTTTAGAAACGAATAGCTCTAAAAAGTCAAAGCAAAATCATTTCTTTAAAACCCAGATTGGCCCTGCGTGGAGTCATATGAGGGTAGCTACGTGATTATCCCAAACAGCACTGACCTAGGGACAAAAGACGTTCGTGACTCCCTATAGCAACGGGAACTGTGATTTTTCTCTTTGCTTTGGATAGTGTTTTGTCAGTCGGTGGAGACCTATTCTGGGTGATATTGATCTCCTGGGCCTTGTTCAAAAGTGAGATGACTGGGGTCTATTTCGGATGGTAAGTAGATAAGGATTATGAATTCACCTTGAGAATAAATAAAAATAGCACATCTGACCCTTTATTTATTTCTCTTACAATAAGAGGAAGTTAACCTACTTGATATGAAGCAATCTTCTTTCCTGCTCAGGCATTTTGATGGTTTACAAACCTCAAAACTAACATTTTATTGGATTTTAATAATTTTTAAGCCACTAAAAGAATCACTGATCTATTTTTTATTATAACTATCTGCCTCCATCTGTGCTAAGAATCATTACTGCAAACTTCTGAAAGAAGAGACTATATGAGCTTTGTAACCAGGGCCTAGCTTGACATTTATAAGGAAGCCCCCTGCACCATCCAAATTCCTAAACACCTGCTGCATCATCCTACTTTTCATTTGTGAAATACATGCTACCAACATAAATCCAATGTAATGTTTTCAGACTGCATATAAAGAGTGCCTACAAATCTCGGCTGCAATAAAATAAAAATCTTCATAAATGATATGAATTTCATCATCCCTTGGCCTCTCAAAATAGCCTGCTAGCTGGGTTACTTGCTTTCTTGTGGCTGCACATGTTTATTGAACATCTATTATGTGCCAGGCACTTGCCGGGGTCTCGGAATTATCTGAGGACAGAACAGACATGCTCCGTCTCCTCATCCAGGTGATCTGTTGGTGATGAGAGAAGAATAAGCAGGTGGTTGTGATGCTGTCTGACATACACTGTAACAAGGTGAGATGGGGATGTTCTAGAAGCTCTAAGAAACAGCACCACTCACTATGTACTGCTCAAGGAAGGCCTCGGAAGCTTGACGTATCATGGGAACTAGAATCGGTGTACCAGGTTTCAGGTTCCCTAAACTCAACAGCAAAAAGAAGCATTCCCTTGGCCTGTGGCCCTAAAAAAATCCTATTCAAAAACAAATAGGGAAAAGATTACAGGGAGACCTCTCTGTCCTACTTTTTTTAGTTCTTATGAATTTATAATTATTTCAAAATAAAAAGTTTAAAACAAACCAAAATAGCCCAAAAAAGTAACAAGGAATCTTCTTGAAACAGCATGTCGTCCAGGCCTGACTTCATGCGTGTGCTGCCGGCGTAGTCCCAGGGGGCCCTGCTCGGCAGGCCGTGGCAGTTGGATTAATGCAGTGCTGTCACCATCTTGAAATTCTTAGGAGTTTTAAGAAGGGGCCCCACACACGCATTTTGTGCTGGGCCCTGCAAATTATATGGCTGGTCAGTAAGATTCTTGTTTTTTTTAAGAAAGAAAGGGATATTTGATGAAGAGGGTTTCTGGGCAGGAGGTATGGCATATGGGAGAAGGGATGCAGAAAGAACTCAAAAAAGGGAGAGACTAGTTACTTAAAGCACATTTATTTATATCTTCTTTGGTTTTGTCTAGGGCTGACTCTTTTAATGCAGAAATATTTTTAAAAAGAGACTATAAGAAACTGTATATTACACCTCATAATGATTCCCTGTGTCTTCTTTTTGTAATAAATATTTTACTTTCATGACCAAATAACATATCATATGATAACTGGATTATTAATTAGCCAGTAATAACTATATTCTATTGTCCTGATCATGGCCACATACTGTTTTTGCGTATTTTGTGTATTGTGAATGCTTACCGCAAATTGAGAAGTTTCCTCTTAGGGATGAAGATGATTTTGTATGCAGAGGAGACGCATGGAGAATGGGGATGACAGAGGGAGGAGAGAGGGGACGAGAGAGGAGAAGAGGAGAGAGAGACAAAGACAGAGAAGGAGATGAAGTTGGGAGATAGGTGATTAGAGCCCACGTCTCAGTGGCGGTGAGGTTCCTGCAGAGACCTGAATCGGGAGGGAAAACACACTCTAAGTCCCTGGGAATAGAGCAGCGGAGAAGAAGCCAGTCTGCCTGGATGCAGGTAAGATGGTGGTGGGGAATGAGGCCAGGGAGGTGTCACAGGAGACCCAAAGGACTATGGCTTTCTCCTAATTTGAATGTTGAGACACGGGTGGTAGATAGGTACTTTTGAGTTATCAGCTCTAGTAAGCTGAAAAATGCCCTCTCCCCCACTATAGCAGGTCTGACTACCTGGAGCCGGTAAATATTATCTTCTAGGGAAAAAGGGTTTCTGCAGGTGTGGTTAAATTAAGGATCTTGAGATGGAGAGATTAGCCTGCATAGCTTGGTGGGCACTAAAGGCCACCCTAAGTGTGCCTGTAAGAGAGGCAGAGAAAGATTCTCACACACAGAAGAGAAGGATATGATGTGACTACAGGGACAGAGCTTGGAGTGATGCGGCCACAAGCCAAGGAACATTGACAGCCTCTGGAAGCCAAAAGAGGAAAGGAATAGCACCCCCCACCCCTGCCCCTGAGCCTCCTTAGAGAGCGCAGCCCTGCCAGCACCATGGTCTCAGCACAGTGATACTGATTTGGGACTTCCAGCCTCCAGAACCCTGGGAGAATAAATTTCAGTTGTTTTAAGAAAACGAGTTTGTGGCAATTTATTACAGCAGCATGCGAAACTAACACATCAGCATGTGGGCTATATGTAAGGACTTTAAGGACAGGTGCTAGGTAAGGTCACCAGGGGACTGAGCACAGAGGAGAGTCGGTATCAGGAGGGGAGCTCTGACACTTGGAAGTGGGAAAGGAAGAACCAAGCTGAGTGGGCAGATGACTTCCGAGTGCGCAAACCATGTGCATAACGTGGGAAAACCATCAAATAGAACAAATTCGCCAAGACAGAGGTGATCACAAAATCCTAACTTTTCTATGAATTGGCAGAGTTCTCAGGAAACACACAGATTTTTTTTCACAAATTATGAAAGATAACATTTAATCAGTCTCACGTATATGAGATTTAATCACTATCATGTGTATCTTAAACGGCAGGTCTTTCTAGCTAACATCTGGGTGACACAAATGTGATTATTTAATTTGCTTTTATAACATGTATGTGTGCATATGTCTGTGTAAATGTACTAAATACAAACACATTTATATCAAGTTTGAAAAATAAAGAAAGCATAATAAGTAAAATAATTCATTACATTTTTATTCTTTTTCAAGAATCAATCAGAGCCTATAGAATGTGTTTTGAAATACTGGGTTTAAGTCATAGCTTGAAATGGGAATTAGCTGATTTCATGGATCTGATAGCCTGTGCTTACCACAATCTGATTTATGATTGAGCAGACAGTAATCTCTGACAAATTTAATCTTCATTACAAAAATATGAGTCTTTTGCCTGAGTCAATGGAGACTTCCTTAAACTCGGATGATGCATCATGTCATTCTCATTAATTTGGGTTAATATTTTCTTTGTGCAAAGCAAAATTAAATGATGAAATATGCAGTCCTTACATAAAAGAATGTGCTCCGGAAAAAAATACTGTTAATAAAAACTGAATGAATAGAAAGCTTCTAAAGAAAAGCCAAATTACTTCAGCTGAGGTGAAGGGGAATGGGGTGATTGGGACATGAGATGTGCCCATATGAGCAAAACTGAATTTCTTCTTTAAGGTCATCAGTAACTTCCGCGTCAGGAAACCCATACAGATTCATGATAATGCAGTAATCTAATCAAAACAGAGACACTACAGGGACTGGCCTGCTGGATCTGTGTAACAATCTCAAATTATTGTTTTTTTCCTTTTGCTTCTTTTCTTCCATCCTCGCTTCTTCTGTTTCTTTCTCCAAAAAGATCCTGTTAGCACAGACAAATGAGGCAAGTCAATAACATCCACCCCAATAGACAGGATATATTGAGCCAATTCAAAGGTGGGTGAACAGCAGCTGTGGTCTTGCCTGTGAAATTAGTTCAGAGGTGGCTTCTGCACAGGGAAGCATCAGAGCCCTTTCATTTATACTTTCCTATAAACACTGAAAAAATGTGGGCCTAGGTAAAAGCCTATCTGCTGAGATTTTAGCATCTAAGTCTATGTGGTTATGTATGCAGGAAACAGGAAGAGAAAGAGAAGGAGAAAGCAGACAGTTTTCAGTCTGTTTAAAGATTTTTAAAGCAGACAGCCATGAAACAGATTGACCTTTTATTACTTCTGAACTGAGGACAGCTTTCTCCCTTTAAAGCTTCAGTTATATTGCAGGGTTTTTTATGATTTTGGAAGATACTATGGTAACTTAGGCAATGAACCCAAACCAGGTTGTTTGATGTGTTGAACTGTGTACCATAAACCTTTGCAGTTTTATCAATCTGGCACCAGAAATTACTCAATTACAATGTATTTAGCTTAATTTTCCAAATGCAATTAGAGTACAAGGATTATAGGAAATGCTAGCTCTGGACTAGAAAAAAAAAAACAAAGAAAACCAGTATATGTACCTTATAGATTAATTAACTTGGAATTATTTCTTTTAAAATTTGAAGAAAAACTTCAGAATTTTATCAGATATTGAGCCATTTATAATTCTATTTATGATGTTCACATTTCAGAAAGGGTAGCCTAAAAATTATATTGTTTTGTTGGTTGTGGAAAATTATTGTATGATGTGGGAAAGTGTTCATAATGAAGTTAGAATAGAAAAACAGGTTATAAAAACAATAGATATTATGTAATACCATATGAATCCAATTTTACCTATATATTCTTATGTGCATGTGTGTGTATGTCTACTGAAAAGACAGAAATAAAAATGGTAACAGTAATTATCTCTGGTGAATTTGGAATTACAAATAATCTTTAGTTTTGTGCTTTTTTCTAAATTTTATAACATGTAAATTTTATTTTGTAATATGAAATTGAAAGCATATGTACAAACTCACTTTAAAATAAAAAAACCATCAGGTTCCAGCTACATTAAAATAATGGTATAAGTTTTACTATTAAAAAATTCTGTAAAACTGGACAACATATATGAAGCAATCATTTGCAGCAGAACAGGGCTGTGATCTTTGAAAGAATGAAAATGCATAAGACTTGTTCAATGTGGCCTTTAGCTTTTCTTCTAGGGGCTCTTTCCAAGCCCAGCACAGGCAGAAAGCAACAGTCTCTCTGGGTGGAGGGAGCGGAGATTGGTATCAAGGCAGATGAGGTGGCTGTTGAGGGCAGGTTGCCAGAGAGAAGGAAGCTGTGTAGAAAATGAATCCAAGAAAACTTAATAGAATTTCTTGAATCTTTGGCCAAATACTAAGCTAAGCATGTTGTGGAATGATGAGATCTGATAGAGAACAGATACTTGAAGGCTATAAATTGGGGGGGAAAAAAAAGGTGATAGAGTTTGGACAATGCTGGGAGATAGAAGCTCCCAAGTAGCCAGAGTGGAGACTGAGATCCCAGAAGGCTCAGATTTTAGAACAGGGCTATGTTAGCCCTAGGGACAATGTATCAAGGCCACCGACCAAATCTCAACAGGATCAAGAATTCCAAAACAAAAGAAAACACTCTCTAAAGGAATACAATATAATGTAGAAGCTCAAACAGGTAGCACCAACAATATTCCACATGTAACTTAGAATTTCTAGACATATATGAAGAAGTAGGAATTTAAAAATTAAAGGAAAAGATTTAAGAATTAAAAAAATAGGAAATCCCAACAACAAAAAAATAGAAATCATAATGTTTGAAATTTTAACATTTCAAAATTGAAAATGTGAAATAAAAGTTGTACTGGATTGATTTAAGAGTAAATTGAACACCAGTGGAAAAAAATCAGTGAACTCTAAAACAGGTGTATCAGTCAGTCTAGTAAAGAGACAGAAATCACTCAGTGATTTAAATACAGGAAGATAAATATAAAGAATTAAGCTATGATAGAAGACTATGAGATATGAAATAATTCTAAAGGGTAACTTAGGACTGAGGGAAGGTAGACAAGAAGGTTAAACTTGGAAGGCAGAGCCCTCCTGAAGGCTGAGATTCACATCTTGTTGGAAAAGAAATAATTACAGCTCACTGGACAGTGGAGAAGTTTTCTGGGTTTCCTGGCCAAAACTGGTCTACAGGTACCAAGCATCCAGGAAGAAACCATTTTCGATGGTATTCCACACCTAGTGAGGAGGTGCTAGGTGAAACAGGTGTCCACACTGGGAAGCTTGGGGGAATACACCTCTAGAGGTAGGTGAGCCGGTACACAGAGTTAAAATACTGCTACAGGGGCCGGGCGCGGTGGCTCTTGCCTGTAATCCTAGCACTCTGAGAGGCCGAGGCGGGTGGATAGCTCAAGGTCGGCAGTTCGAGACCAGCCTGAGCAAGAGCGAGACCCCGTCTCTACTATAAATGAAAGAAATTAATTGGCCAACTAAAAATACATGTAAAAAATTAGCTGGGCATGGTGGCGCATGC